>JARKIF010000169.1:0-67167 GCA_029378245.1 Roridomyces roridus
TGGGAACGCCTGCTTCAGGACTCGTACAAGATCTGGGCCACCCCCGGCGCCAACTCCCTCCACATTCCCCTGGAGATCAAGTCCACCAGTCAGCATTTTAAAATGTCCCTCCAAGGTCTCCTCGACTGCGGAGCGGCGTCAGACTTCATCGATAGGGATCTGGTGCTTCGGCACAAGATTCCTACTTCGGGAACTCCCCCCGGCCGATTCCGGTCTTCAACGTCGACGGCACGCCAATACGAGGCGGGATCCATACGTCAGGTCGTTGACGTGGTGTTGCGCTACCAAGGTCACTCGGAGCGCATCCTCTTTGCGGGTAACGCGTCTTGGCCGACAAAAACTCATCCTAGGTCACTCGTGGCTCCGGAAGCATAACCCGGAGTGGACTGGGCACGCAGTCGGTCAAGATGACCCGCTGCCCCGAGGTTGTTCGGCAGTGTCGCTCCGAAGTCAAGGCCGAGCGCCGCGAACTCCGGAGGCTTACCGGAATCCAGGCCGAACCACCTCCGACGACTCCGGCTCGGCGATTTCCCGGACTCAGGTCCAGACGAAGAGGACGACGATGCCGACGACCTCCCGGGTCTGCAGGAGTTTTGCGAGGACTCGGACGATGACGACGACTACTCTGAGATCGAAGAGGGCGACCGGATCCTTTACACCTCCTTCCTTCCCCCTCCGACGGAAGCCGAGATCCGAGCGAGCAGCTCCTTCTCTCAACGTCTCGCCGAGGGATACGCTCGCAATTCCGCACCCCCCAAGTCCGAACTTCCTAAGTGGGCCCAGGAATTCGCGGATGTGTTCGCGGAGAAATCGTTTGACGCCCTTCCGGAGTGCCGCGCGTGGGACCACGCGATCGAGCTGGTTCCGGACAGCAAGCCGGCTAACTGTAAGTGCTATCCGATTGCTCCGGCGGAGCAGCGGGAGCTCGACAGCTTCATCGAGGAGAACCTCCGGTCTGGCCGGATTCGCCCCTCGAAGTCTCCGATGGCCTCTCCGGTCTTCTTTATCAAAAAGAAGGACAGAGTGCTCCGGCTCGTGCAGGACTATCGGGTCTTGAACGCGATGACCGTGAAGAACCGGTATCCCCTCCCGCTGATTGATGACCTAGTTAATCGTTTGAAGCACTGCCGGTTCTTCACCAAGCTCGACGTCCGCTGGGGGTTCAACAATGTCCGGATCAAAGAGGGCGACGAGTGGAAGGCTGCCTTCCGGACAAACCGGGGGCTCTTCGAGCCGCTGGTCATGTTTTTCGGCCTCACAAACTCTCCGGCGACCTTCCAGATGATGATGAATGATATCTTCCAGGACCTCATTCTTTCGGGTGACGTTTACATCTACCTGGACGATATTCTCATCGTGCACTCAGACCTCGAGCGCCATCGTCGGATCACCGAGGAAGTCCTCCGGAGGCTCCGAGAACACAAGCTCTACCTCCGACTCGAGAAGTGCCAGTTCGAGGTCACGGAGATCGAGTATCTCGGCGTCATCATCTCCGACGGCACCGTCCGGATGGATCCGGCCAAGGTCGCGGGTGTCGCCGAGTGGCCGGAGCCGGAGAACCGGAAGGACGTCCAGCAGTTTTTAGGGTTCATCAACTTCTACCGCCGTTTCGTTCTCGGATTCTCCGGCATTGCGCGGCCGTTGTTCGACCTAACGAAGAAGGACACCCGGTGGACCTGGTCGGACCTGGCGGCCGCAGCTTTCCGGGCCCTCAAGGACGCGATCACCTCGGAGCCAGTCCTTATTCTTCCGGACCCGACTCAACCGTGGAGGTTGGAGGCCGACTCAAGCAAATTCGCCTCAGGGGCGGTCCTATCTCAACGAGAAGACCGCCCCGATGGGAAGTGGAGACCTGTTGCGTTTTTCTCGAAATCGCTAACCAACATTCAGCGCAACTACAAGATCCACGACAAGGAGATGCTGGCGATCATCCGCGCACTAGAGGAATGGCGACACTTCCTCGAAGGTGCGGAGCACCCTGTCGAGATCTGGACTGACCACAAGAACCTCGAGTATTTCCGCAAGGCCCAGCATCTCAACCGGAGACAAGCACGATGGTCCTTGTACTTGTCCCAGTTTGATTTCGCGCTTCACCACAAGCCCGGCTCTCAGATGGGGCGTGCAGACGCACTCTCTCGTCGTCCGGACCACGGGGTGTTCTCCGACAACGAGGACGTGACTTTGCTCCGGCCCGAGTTGTTCCACGTCCGGGCGACCGAGGGGGTTGTCATCTCCGGCCCGGGGGCCTCCGTCCTCTGGGACATCCGAGACGCGCTCCGGACGGCTCCGGACCTGGAAGACGCTGTGGCTCTTGCTGCCCGGGAGCTGCTCAAAGGTCGGTCGTCGAAGTCCACTCGGTCGTCAGAATGGCACGTCTCTGGCGGAATTCTGTACTTCCGAGGGCGGATAGTCGTCCCCCGAGACAAAGACCTTCGACGCTGTATCATCGAGCAGCACCACGACACTCGTGTCGCAGGGCATGCGGGGCGTTTCAAGACGCTGGAGCTCGTTTCGCAGAACTACTGGTGGCCCCAGATGTCCCGGCACGTAGGAAGCTATGTCTCGACGTGCGACCTCTGCTGCCGGACCAAGGTGCTCCGGAAGCTTCCGGTCGGCGAGCTCCACCCGACGGAGATCCCTCCGGAGCGCTGGCACACTGTGTCGGTGGACTTTATAGTCGAACTCCCGGAGGCCCACGGGTACGACGCGGTCATGGTCGCGGTTGACGTTCTGGGTAAGCGAGCGCACTTCATGGAGTGCCACACCACTGTCGATGCCGCCGGAGCGGCCCGGCTGTATTACAAGAATGTGTGGCGTCACCATGGGGTGCAGCAACGGTACATCTCCGACCGGGGAACTCAATTCATCAGCGAGTTCACCCGCGAGCTCTTCCGGCTCATCGGAATGGAGATGGCCACGTCCACGGCGTATCACCCGCAGACCGACGGACAGACCGAGCGTGTCAACCAGCAGCTCGAGCAATATATTCGGATCTTCACTAATTACCTGCAGGACGACTGGGACAAACTCCTTCCGACCGCGGAGTTTGCCTACAACAGCCATCTCCACTCGTCCACGCAGCACGTTCCGTTTATGACCGACTCCGGCCGCCTCCCTCGACTCGGGTTTGAGCCTACCGACCTCCGGTCCGACGTCGAGTCCGCTCAGGCATTCCGGGACCGGATCGCGCACGGAGTCTCCGAAGCTCAAGCCGCGCTCGTTAAAGCCAAGGCGGAGCAGAAGCAGTACTACGACCGCCGCCGCCTTGCCGCTCCGGACATCAAAGTCGGAGACCGCGTCTGGCTCGACGCTTCGGACATCCGGACAACCCGCCCGTCTCCGAAACTGTCCCACAAGCGCCTCGGTCCGTTCAAGGTCATAAAGGTCGTCGGAAAGGGAGCCTTCAAGCTCGAGCTCCCCGCCAGTCTGTCCTGCCTACACCCCGTCTTTCCGGTCGTCAAACTCGAGCTCGCGGTCGGAGACCCGTTCCCAGGTCGACCACACCACGAGGAGCCCGGTCTGATCCTTCCGGACGCCGACTACGGACCGAACGAGTATGAGGTCAAGGAGATTGTGGACGCTAAGTTCCGGTATAATCATCTCAATTTCTGCGTTAAATGGAAAGGTTATAGCCACGACCACGACGAATGGGTCCGCCACGACCGGATATTCTCCGAGGGTCTAGTGGCGGATTTCTACCGCCGCTATCCGGACAAGCCCCGCGCCGACGTTCGTGCCTTGCGTCGGGACGCCGCAATCAAAGGGGGGGGGGGTGATGTAAGGGGAACTCCCGTTCCGCACCCTCTCCGGTCCTCCGGTACCTCCGACGCCTCCGATCCGTTGGACCTCGGACCTCACCTCTCCCCCTCGGTCTCCACTCCCCTTCGCCCTCGCGCCTCTTCCACCGGCCTCGGTCCATCACCCTTCCCCGGATCATCGTTGTTCCGATCACGATGGGATACTGCATGCGACATCGCTCGCGCCATATGCATCCATCAAAGATCCGCCTCCCGCCATGTGCTCCCATCAGATAAGGATCGATCTAGATAAGTATATAGGCCGTACCTGGGCAGAGGGTTCCTTAGAGTGATTTCTCTTCGGATCCCCTCTATCCAGGTGCGTTGCAGGATGTATTCGTATTTCCTTTATTCACACTTCGGATCCCCTCTATCCCGGCTGAGCGCGTATCCTCAGTGTGCAGAGTTGCCCTTACAGCTCCTGACAAAGACTCAAGCTCGAATCGAACGAGCCAGCTCAACGCAGGCTTGAAATTGAAGCAGGGTATACCATTCAGGTACCTAGAACTGCTTTACTGCTCCTGTTGCAACTTGAGATTCAAAGGCCTTGGCCTTCAAGTTAGGGAGATCTCGAGAAATTGAGAACATTCTTTCCTGATGGGAGGAGGCGGCTCGCTCGGAAGTCCGATTACTTATCTATATCTCTCCAAGTTAGACTCGTCGGTACTTGAGCTCGAGCTTCACTTGGTGACTGAACGGGGTTCAAGTAGTCTAGTATCATGATCGGGTCGGTTGTTGACCAGCCTTTGGCTTATGTAAAGATAAATCACGTGCTCCACGACCAGTTCGTGTTTCTACGCGTTGGCGCTCACATTCTCAGCCCAGGCACGCGTCGAACCACAGCCCGTAGCCCAGTGTCTCTCATGAGTACCACATCAACCGAAAGCCCGGACTGTTTGGAGCTTAATATGAGGGAAAGGATCGTTTGGGAGCAATTTGGGAGTGGGATGAGTCGAAATCGCTGGAGCCGACAATGGGTCGTCGGAAAACAGACACTAGTCATGAAGGACAATGTATTCGAGGTCAATAGTACAAGAATCGTGACCTGAGAGCGTGGACAAAGCAGGACCACGGACACCTCACTCCCACCCCGACAACCCTACGCCTGGTTTCACCACCGTAGGCACTCCCAAAGCGGCTGCGGCGTATAGGTGCAATTGCTAAGGCCCAAAACGACAGCCTCAGCTGTACGGAGCGTAGCCGGGGCCCTGGTATCGTGCAGATAAGCGAGGGGAGTCGGCATCGTCGGATGTGATAGTGGTGGCGCCGCAGGGGTCATGCACAGCAGAGTCAAACGAGACTACAAAGAGGATGAAGAGGACGCAGATCTGGAAGGGAAAAAGCACGCACCTGTACCCTCTGCCGCATGAAGATTGCTCCGCCAAATTCCACCTGCCGGACACCTTTTGAGAGCCCCCGGTGGGCTGAAAGCTACCAGATGACAATGGGAAGACCCCTCGCAGGCTGCTACACGAGAGAGGTGCTCTGGGTCGGCCAGACACCGGTGCAAGGGCCTTGTTGTGAGGTACTCAATGTGTCACTCCAGCGGGCGATTTGGTTCGTGGAAACCTTGAAAAAAGGGCACGGGGCGTCGGGGGCGTCCATGAATGCGTTCTTGCGGTGGTACGAGGGGGTCAGAGTGAGGAACGAGCGAGGAAAGCGCGAGGGAGAGCCAGATCAAATGCCAGCTGGCAATGTTTACATAAGCGAAAAGACTGGTCAACAAGGACCCCACGTATGATAACAGACATCATATCAGTTACATCGTGATTGTCAACTGATGTGATCGTACTGTTACAGAGACTAGGGTTCAAGGGTTGAAAACTGATTGATCAGCTGATTGTACCCACAGTTGAAATCTCGGCAGCCATGTGACCGCGTTGCCGAGGTGGCCTGGGGTCAATTTTAGGGCTTGCCGAGTACCTCAATCGAGCATAAGTAACGCTATCCTCGTCCAAGAGAGTTTTGTTTGCAAATTGACTTGTACGATAGCGTTCAAAAAAAAAGCGAGATCAAGTTCAAATCATCAAGTGTGATGCCCGGATCGAACGGACGCGCGCGTTCCGACTCTCTTCCCAGTGGAAGGCCCTGGTTGACTTCGGATGCATGAGTGGCATGTACATGTGCTGCCTTTTGTTCAACTCCGGTATACCCGGTCCTCCATTGACACCCGAGTCCCAAAATCAATTAACGCCGCCAACCGCGCGCGTTCGCACTGACAGTGAGAAGCGAGAAACCAGGTATGCATGGTGTTCAGAATCGTCCGTCTGACAGTGTGGGATAAGTAAAGGATGGCCACACCAGGTTCCCAGTTAGGAGACCCACCTCTCCAGCACCGGCAACTCTAAGCCCTCCCCAACAACCCCAGAACGACGCCCGACAGTACACCAACGAAGACCAGCCCAACCGACGCACGCAGTCCGACACCACCGTTGGGAGGCTTGCTCGTTCCAGCAAGCTCATGATCCGAAAAGCGTCCGCCATTCGACGTCGCCAAGACGGAAGGGTCGGCGGTCACTGCACGCGAAGTCAATATCAATCTCAGCAAGGAAGAGGGGCGACGCACCAGTATTCCTCGTCTTGGTCCTCGCAGTTGTCGCAAACGTCACACTCGGCACACCCGCACCCTCTGTGGACGAATCGTCCGTCAAAAAGACAAGTGCCATGCCCGGAGCAGGTACTTTGACAGTGCATGTCTGCGCCGTGGAGTCGCACGCCACGGACTTGATATCCTCGTCGCCCATCGGGCGACCGTCGGATTCGTAGTGGTAGCCGAATGTCTGGGGGCAGGCGAGGAAGATGAGAGGGAATGGAGGATAGACAAAGTACGCACCTGCCCAGCCCATGTATAACTCCCCTTCTGCACCACCGTCGTCGCAGCCAAATACTTGACTTTGACCTCCCCCGGCATCGTCGTCCCCGAAATTGAAATAACCGCCTCCACATCATGCGCCCCGGTCGAATCGTCCATGTAATTGATAATGGCAACCCGCTTGGGGACACCGTTCTCGTAGATGGCGTACACGGGCGTATAGTCGCTGATCCCGTCGATAGGGAGGTCGAGGACTTGAGATTGGTTAGAGGCGCCCATGGCTTCGGCCATGATGAGCGCAGAGTAATAGAGTGGGCCGACGGTCCATTGGTGGAAAGACGATTCGTTCGTGGGCGGGGCTGCGGAGGCCAATGAGACGGCGGAAGATGACAAGAATTCACGACGTACATGTGAATGGCTGAAACAAAAAGCATCATCAGCATCCGTCCAGCGAAGAATCGAGACACGTACGTTATAAAAGACATTCTGCCCACCCAAGTGGAACATGGCGCCAGAAAAGTTGGAGTGCGCCATCGTCAACGCATAGTCGATTCCCCATAGCGCCGCGGTGAACGAGTCGGAGATACCCAGGAACCCACCGCATGACGCCTAGCGCAGGTTTAGCACGCAAACGAAACCACGAGGAGGCCGCACACCGTGTTGGTCTCAAACATCAAGAACGGCTTGTTCTTTGTCTGCGCATACGCCGTATCGTTGAGATATCGAGTAACAATGTTCTTGGGGGCCTGGTGCGTGAGGTGCTTGGGAAGCTCCGTCTGCGGGTCGACAATCTCGCCGCCAGTATTAAACATTAATGCGCAATTGTCCGCAGGATATCTGCGCGGCGATGAGTATTCCCGTCGTCAAGCGATCCAAACACTCACTTTTCGACAGCCAAAAAGGCCAAGTTGTCGGCAAACTGGTCGACGAAACCAGTATCCCACTGTTCCTGCGGCGTCCAAGCAAACGACGCCAGGTTAGGCCCGATGAGCACTGTCCTCGCACGCCCAGTGTCATCGCTCCCATCGGACGAAATCTGATTGATAAAGTCGGAAAACTCGCCGAGGTAGTCGTTTGGGCCATACGTGCCGCCATGGTGACCGTGGAGGGTGTAAAAGTCCGGCTCGTTTCCTGCCTGCAAGCCGAGCAGGTAATCGCCCAGAATCTCGTCCGAGGCACGGACGATGGCGGTGTCAAATGGCGTGGTGACGAACCACGGCACACCGAGGAACCAGTGAACGTTGACGAATGAGGAGATGTTGCGCATGAGGTACAGGAGGTCGCGAGTGTAGTCGAGTGGGGGTGTCTGCGTTGTACCCGTCACGCCCGTGAGGTTCTTCTCGAGAATGCGCCCGTTGTCAAGTGTGTCGACGAGGACGGCCGACTCCTGAGTGTTACCACCGACACGGACCATGACCGAGCCTGCACGTTGCTGGATGTTGGCCATGAGGTTTAGGAAGGGGACCTGGATGAGCGTCGAGTTATTGCCCACTGAGCCAGTGTTAGTGGGAGGATACCCCTAGAGTGGGACAGTTACGCACGGACTTGATTCGTTACGGACATTTCGATGGAGAAGCCGATGAAAGAGCCCTTTTGCTTGATGGACATGCCAGTCGTACCGGAGTTTTGGAGCTGGACGGGCAATGTGGTGAGGACCGAGGCGCTGGGGAGCGGAGGCGCGCTCAAGGAGGTGGGATTGTAGGCTGCAGGGCCGGTATACGTCCCTGTCGACGTCGGGTCAGCTCCGGAGGCCGAGGTCGTGAATGCCGCTTGGTCGCCTTGAGCATGGTAGACCGTGATGGCGGCATGGCCGAGACGGAAGAGTAGAGAGAGCGCGAGGAAGATTGAGCGCCCCATTCTAAGTGGCGAACGTCAGGAGGACAAGGGTCGAAGCCAAGACTTCAAGTCAGGGACGCCAAGAATACTGAGACAATACAATCTTGTGCAAATTGAGGCTGGCGGCATTGGCGTGCAGTGAGTCGGAACTGTAAAATGGAGCTCCTTGGTAAGGATGGAAAGAGGTGGTGAGTGTGGCAAGAGGACAAACGGCGTTGGCAACGGAGTTCCGTTGTTCTCCAAACCGAGTTGATCCGTCGATCATGTGCACTTAAGTAGTTCACCATTGCCAGCCACTCTGCGTCACATTTGCGATATTTCGACGTAGGTGCTGGACCAAGTCTCACTTGTTTTTCGGCCGTTGTTGACCAAACCGTGCCGCGCAGATTCATTCAGCGGACAAGAAATTTTCACCTCCGGAACTCGAGTCGATGAGCTAAGAGCTTCGAGTGCACGCTAGAAAATTGAGTCACGGAAAGACATGCAGTGTCAAAGGGGACAATTCACATACGGTGGGCTTGCGTGGGTCAAAATTACAGTAGATCCCGGATGTAATACTCGTATGGATCCGAAAGCCGAATCGAACAGGTGTTCGGCAGTGGGCACTCTGCCTTCCGAGAAATTATGGAGTCACGCCCCGAGTGGAATCTTGGAGTTGCGAGCCAGGTTTAGCAAATTTGAAGATGGCTGGAGGGCACAAAACAAAATCTTCCTCCTATGTCCCAGTGTATTGTTGACAGTGTATTGTTGACTCTCGCTCGGATCGAACAGGCGTGGGCCACTTGAAACTTGAGCTTCTTTGAGGACACGCCATCTTGGCGGCCATCGGTCTTTGCCTCGCATCTTCAAACTAAGCCGACTGGAACAGTATCAGACCTATTTCCTTATCCGTGGCTAGACTCGAGAACCAGTCTGTCTATGAGATGTCTGTCTATCGACAAGTCATAGACAGACCAGCTTCTGGTATAATCCGTGGCATTAGATGCACCAAAAACTTTGGCTCGGAAACACCCAAGTCCGATACCCGAATTGAACGGGCGTTCCGCAATGCTGATCAATTATTGCCGAACCTTTAGGTTAGGCTACTCCGAGCAAAAGTTGGGTGGCTGTACCCATGTATTTGTACCTGTATCAAATTGATTAACCCCCGGGGTCGTTTTGGAGTTCTGCCATGTACTCTGTGTTTACACTTGTATTTACAGGACTTATTTTCTCCACCTTTGCACCGATTCGACTTGATCGGTCTTCGGCAGCTCTTGTCTTGCTGGCGCGCGGCTTTTGTCGGCGTACTTTCCCTTCGGGCCCCCGGGGACGCGAGGCGTTGGCGTCGGGCGAGGCGTGAACCGACGCGTTTGATCCGTTCGACCATCACTCCGTCTCTTGCTCTCCGCTCCATCTTCTAGTGGCGAATTGCCGGGCTGGCCATCGGCGCTGTGGCGCGTCCATCTCCAACACTCCCCCTCAGACCGGCAAGAGCCCATATGTGCTGACTCTTCGTACTCGGCCCGTGGGTGGTCGATTATGCATCGTTTCGGGAGGCGGCCCTACTCGATGGTGTGGCTCGTCTCTCCTTCGTGCGAGCTCCGTAGGCTGCGACTGGGTTCTAGTCGGTATCGCTGGTGTGCTCTTCTCCACGCTCGTCGATGAGACTGTCGTGCGTGACGGCTTCTGCGATGAGCCGAATGATTGGTGCGTGTCCCGCTCGTGCTCTTGCGTGCGTGTCTTGATGATTCGGTTTCGAATAGGTCTATCTCAGCTCCAAATCTCCTTGGCTACCCCTTCTCTGCTCGCTGCCCAGGTTCCAGCCTCGGGATTCCACGGCGTCGAATGAAGCGTTCAAACGATTGGTGGTGGATGATGTGGTGTACATCTCTGGGCGCGACTCCTCCGAGATCTCGTACGTGCTCTGCTTGTGCTCTTCCCCTCATTGTCTCCTTCCTTGCTCATTGCCACACTATCCCTGTCAGCTTCCGTTGTCGTCGTCTCCAGAACTCTTCGGACGTCTAACTTGGATGTGGGGTGGACTCTTAAAGGGTCGGCTGTCATGCTCGCGTTGGCGGATGGGTGTGATGATAGGGTTGCCTGTGGAAGGGCACGTTGGCTGCGACGATGTCTGAAGTGCCGGGGCTCGACTTGGTTCACGCTTGCGATCGTGACTCAGCGCTCAGCGGTCGGCGTCTCCTACCTCGACTCTGTCTGCGCTGGTGGCTCCCCCTCACGCGGCGCTGTCGTCTGGATGACCACGGAATACGGGGCTTGCAGCGTTGTTTGCGGGAGATTGCGGCTCGGCGTTCCCAGCTCCCCCTTGAGCTGCAGACCGACCGGTTCTGGGTGCTCGGCGTTGGCTATATGACTGTGTCTGTACGCCTCACTCCCACAAATCAAAATATTCCCTCATCTTCTCGCGACTCCATCTTCAGCTGGACAGTTCAGTTTGTGCATTGGCTCACGATCTCGCTCGTGTATGTACGTCGGCGGGCTTGGTGTCCAAATGCAAGCTTCCAGCGACATCGTTTGTCATCTTGGTTGCGCGGCCACTTCTCGCTCGGGCTAGCTCGGGCATAGTCCCAGGTCCTCGGCTGCTCCGTCTCGGTGTGTGCGCGCTGGGTTGTTGCTCGTCTTGATCGCGGCATACATGCCCTCGTATGTGACTGGTTGCACTTTCGTCTAGGTTCGCGCGACTACGGGCTCGGACGGCTGTCTCGTCCCGAATAGTCATAACTCGAACAATCGCGCCGACACACAGTAGGTTGTGTGCGGAAGTCGGTGCTGATGGGACGTCGAGAGTCTTGCTTTTGCGTCGAAGACTGTGCGTTGGTATGTGTCCAACTTCGTTGTTGTTGTTGGGTCCATTGATCGTTTCGAATGTCCAGCTAGTACACGTTCGAGTAGAACTCTGTCTCGACGTCGTCTGCCCAAATAACCTTCTCCGTTCCCATAGAACTCGGGCTTTCTCCCTCGTTTCCTCCGCCTCTTGACCAGCAGTCTGCGGCGACGTGACCCTGTCGGCCACAATTGGCGGACATGGAATCATGGTGGTGACGTGTGAGGTAGTAGTGTGGGTATCTGAATCCTCCAGACGAATGTGAGTTGAATCAAATCAGACCCGCTGAAATTTATGTTAGATCCTGAAAGTCAGTAGTTAGCCTTGAACGGTTCAGGCTGATGAGGATGATAAGGTATGGGAGGAACAGCTTGAGGTATGCAGTGGATTCAGCTATGGGCGGGGCCCATAACCTATTGTAAAATGTGGGGCAAAACTCGTATCCTTCTACCGAATACATGACTCGTATTTATACAATTATATGGGAAACGACGAGAACGTTCCATTATGTTCCACACCATTCCATATGCGTCCATGCGTTTCTTGACTGCCCCAGCCGGTGCCCGAATCGCACAGGATTGTGGCGGAGGCGAGACGTTGGCGAGACGCGTACCGAGGCGTTTGATCCGAGTCCCTCTTGCTCTTCCATCTTCTAGTGACGAATTGCCGGCTGGCCATCGGCGCTGTGGCGCGTCAATCTCCAACAGAACTTCAGCTCGAGTTGGCGGGCAGGCGGCAGGATATGGGGCGGGGATGATCCGAATGGGGCGCGGACGCCGGAATTGACATGAGTTCTGCGAGAACTTGAAGAATGTGATTACGGTGTTAGTTGGATCAAATTCCCTAATCGGGGCAAACTTGCAAACTAAAAAGGAAATATTTCACGTGAACACCGGCAACTTGGCACTCTCCCACGAGTGCTCGCTTGGTGCTCGCGCGCTGATTTGGGTCTCTTTCAATCGTATCTCACTCGATCCTGCACCATTTTGTGAGATATAAGTCACATCTCAAAGGTACGTGGAATGGTCATGTATTTATCAATCTTGTGAGGTTTGTAGATTCGGAGAAGTATTATAAATTGATAGCTTGATGCATCACATGTGTGATATGAAACCGGTCGGGGAGCTTTCTACACTATTGGGAATCTGGAAATGAATGGCGGGTCAAGTGAAGGACCTCTCAAGGCCAGGTATATCACGCTATTGGTGCATGAAGACTGTTTCTCAGCTCTTGAACATGGAATCCCAGCATTACGGGAAATATCATCATGGCATCCATGCTACGCACGGCAACAAATCAACGACACAGCAGATACTTGTCAATGAAGTACATCTGCTATGGCCTCACATTTCCCACACAGCAAGCCACTTGGCGACTTGAAAGTAGCTCTCTCTGATCCAGATCAATTTCTTGGGAAGGGCAACTCTGCCAAGTTTCCACAGGGAAATTATCTACCATTGGATCAAAGGAGTGGAATAGCACTAGAGTGTCACACCTGAAGTTGCCGAGGGAAGGCGATCAGAAGGAGGGGTGTTGAGCATGAAAGATCATTGAATCATGATAACATCATTGATGCGTCATCTCGGCACCGCTTCATCTGCAGCACCTGTCTGACTGATTCCGAGTAGATAACAGTGGTGCTGCTTTGTAGGACTCAGATGGACAATAGCCTAGTGAGTTCTCTCTTTCTCTTTCCCTTCCCTTTCCTTTTTTGGTGAATTTTTTGTAATTCTTTTGGGCACCAACAAACACCGTCACCGAGCCCCAGAACTTAGTCCAATGGGGGTCGTTTCAGTTCGGGACCTCGGGTGGCAGTAAAATCGCCTGAAACTTGTTGCTTCAGATCCAATCCGTTTTCATGATTAGGTGCCAGTACTACATTGCTACTTGCTATATGAAGAGGCGCTCCCCACGGACGAGAAACGCGCCGACACCTCGACTTGACGATATATACTGAATCTACTTCCATAGCCCACATCACAAAATAACTACGGTGTTTAGCGGACATGAAGATGTGGACTCCGTGCCCGAGCGCTGACACTTGGTCGACTACTGGATTAGGGTCCCCTGACAATTCCATTTGAGGGAAAATAATTAATTGTCAGGCTGACTGTCAGAACTGATGGTCAGTTCTGACGATTGACAATTGACAATTGCCTTTTATGGAAATACAAGCTAACACGGGTCCAGGCGACTCGGAAGAGCCATCATATTGTCTGCCTACTATTTCGATAGAGTGGCAAGCAGTGAGAAGACTCGAGAGAGCAGGGACTGGCCTCTGAAACTTGATACCTGCCCGATCCGGAGCTCGGTGATCTGAGTACCCGTGCATCAGTGTTGCATCAGCGGCAAATCAGCGGTGGGCAAGCTGAACTTGATCGTATTCGGTGGAATTGTTGACGGAGCGGTCCGGCTGATCATTTATTGATGGCAACAACACTTCGGAGGCGGCTGCCGGCCACCTGCAGTCAGTCAATTGTCAGGTCGATATTTCTGCCCTTGCGAAAATAATTAATTGTCAGGGCCTGATCTGACAGTCAATTGTCAGGTCGCTGACTATTGTGTCATGAAACCAGCGCTTGCCGACTGATCCGGTGATGCCATCACCGCTATCAGTTACGGATCACGAGATTCATTATCATCAACAAACGTACGTTCGGTCCACGCACGACAAGTCCCTCGAGAGATGGATGTCGCCCGCCTGAACAAGGAGTGGATAGTCCCAGGGGAACTACCACTCGGATACGAGGGCAGCAGTACATGCCCGGCGCGGGAAGGGTTGCTAGGACAGAACCCGACGCGCAGAGTCGGAACCCGACGAAGGGTCCCAAACACATGTCAACCAGTGGAGGGACAGAAGTACATGCCCGGCGTAACATGGGTTCTTGATATAGAACCCAACGCGCAGTGTTGGAACCCGACGAGGGGGGAAACACATGTCAACCAGTGATCCCTCGGCAAGGGATCATGATGCATATTAGGAGAGGACGATCGTGGCTACACACAGGGCCACAGGGGTGGCTCCACCAGGACTCTATTGAGTCAGGAGGATATTAAGGGACAGGGTCCGATCACACAGGAGCGAACTCCTGACGAGGGTACTATATAATGTTAGGTAGAATCTCCTGTACAGTAGATTCTACCTCGTCTATTCTCCAGCGATACTCTGGCTTGCCGGTTCCCCCCTCTCGTCTTAGAACCCGACATCTCAGTATTCGACTTGGTCTTCATTCACATATTCGACACGACTATTGGTCTCGCACCTGCACTACTAGTTCCCCTGTGCTCGACGACCCTGCAGCCTGAGGCCTTGCGTCTGGCCTCTTGCATTGCAGATCACACTCATTTCGTCTGGTGCTTGACTACCTCATCCCATCCCTGGTCGTGTCCGAATCACCGTCACCTTCCTGTCGTACCCGGCCGCGTTACCGAGCGTGATCCGAGCGTGATCCGATCACCGGCATGTCGGCCTAGGCGCTGTCGTTGACAGAAGGTAGAATCTCCCTTTCGACTCCTCTGGGTACGACACGGAGGATGGGAAACTTCGCAGTGCTCATCATGCATGCGTACTCGAAAGGCGGGCTTTGGGATTGTCCATTCCCACGGCTCTCATTTTGGTCTTGGTCCTCTGGGTCACCGAGTCGTGCATCGGTGCCGATAGGAGATGTCTCAGACACCATCAAGGAAGACCACGGCGTAGGGGAGGATTGGAGGAAATCCCGCATTGAGCGGGTGGTTGGAGGAATGGTGGAGTGGGCGATAGGGATGGCACGGCCAGTCCCCGAGAGAGTTACGAGGAATGCTTCACGAGACGAAGATTTCTGACAACGACGTGATCAAAATGAGGTCAACGAGTCAACCGCGATTGGAGCAGAGCCGTGCAGCATTGTTGAGACAATAGGATGGAATAAACCCGGTACCGCAACCCGCGGTCCACGTCTGGTGCTTCGTACGCACGTTTCCATGCTTGTTGGTCGACAATACGAGGTGGCGATCTGCCCCGGCTCCTCCTCATGCTCCATGTTCGACAACCACGAGGAAAACGCAAAATTGGGGAAGAACCTGGCCAGGCATGGTCCGGTGCCCTGATCCCGTCGGTTCGACTTGCCAACCCCCGGCTTACGATAGGGGACAAGACGGCGTGGAACCCGATTCGACACTACTTGGTGATGCTCGCACTCAGACGATCTGAGGGAAAGGAACAGAGGATGCCTGCTTGGATGCGGGGTACGGAGGGGAGAAAGGTGCACCTTCGACAGGTCGCTGTTCGGATGGGAAGAACCCGACTTACGACTTCCGACGAACGAAGGCTTGCTGAGTGTTTGACGCAGGGGGGGAAGCATGATTTCCAGGCCCCGAGGAGTGCTGGGACATTGCTGCACTGCCTGTCTGCGCAATGTGCAGGTTGGATTCGTGCCTACCAACCTGCAGCGCCTCAATCACAAGCTTGTTGTGCCATTTTGGGGGCGGACAGAACACGCATGGGATGGTGTTTTATTGGCGGAAAATCGACAAAATAGGATGGGGCTCACCGCAAGACGCGGTGCATGGACGACTCCAAAATTCGATACCGTTTGAGGTCCTGGGTTATCCGAAATCCACCCGACGGGTTATTGGATCCCCTGAGGCAACAACCCGAACGAGACGATACCCAACGAAATCAATCAACAACAACACGAATTAATGTTGGAAGGGATGGCGGCTCATGTGCAGACGCAAT
The DNA here is from genome assembly GCA_029378245.1 of Roridomyces roridus. NCBI lineage: Eukaryota > Fungi > Basidiomycota > Agaricomycetes > Agaricales > Mycenaceae > Roridomyces > Roridomyces roridus. The sequence goes on from JARKIF010000169.1 coordinate 15,990, forward strand.
ATTTGCCATGACACATCCTAGCGTTGGCAGATGCACTCGACAAGTTGCATCCGTGGAGACAGGTGGGGAAGAGAAGGGACGGAACCAGACGGACATCAACGACACCAGGGATTCACTTGCACGTGCAGCTGGTCAAGAACACGACAACTCCTTAGGATTGCCAGGAGCCCGGCAACAAGATTTCGCTACATGGTGCACTGACTGCTGCACCATGCGGAAGAACCCGACCTCCTGGGATATGGCGGCGTCATCGGACTTCACTCAGTGCATCGGCATTGGAGTTTGAGTCTGGTTTGAATGGGAAGGGGGAGAGGAATCATCTGCACTTCGCAGGCAGTTGTAGAAGAGAAGATATGAGCAATTTGGAGATGACATCTGTGCGCAGAGCCACAATGCCAACTCAAATTGACTCGGTTGGTCACGGATCCTCAGTCAGCCCGTGAAATCTTGTGGTGCCGTTACAAGACTTGCTGGGACACACGGGGATCACAGCCAAGGGCTTGTTGGTTATGCCCAGGAGAGAAACCATTCAGCAGGTTGATGGGTTATCCTTTTGAAAAACCTGTGCATTCGGGATCTGGGTTGCAATCGGCAACTCTGGATTCATTCGCTGTGGTTCTGGGTCAACCACTGCACAAAACCCTGGTCAATCTTTGGGGTTCTGGGTGAACCTTGCGAAAAAGCCCTGCGGGCGGTGGTGGAAGCGATTCTGGTGTGGAGAGGGAGGAAACAAAGGAATCTGGGCCGAGCGGGGACAGTCAGGAGCACGAGTCTCTGTGCACGCCTCCTCATTTCGACAATGGATGCAACCCGACGCCAACGAGAAACCCGACCGGCGACAGCAGCAGTCGCTAAATGCTCTCGGAAGGGGTTGCAACTTTTTTAGCCCAGTTCTCCTCTTCGTTCCAACGGTCCTCCAACGACAACAATGTATGCTTTCGCGGCGCAGTTTATGGAGAAGCTGCATTCTGTGGTTCTGGGTCCACCACTGGAAAACCCTGTGCGATGTCGGGTTTTGGCACGGTCAGAACCCCGGGAACGGCAGACGGCGGAAAATGGGTCGGCAACGATGAAATGCGATGGTCTGGGACAGGGATTCCTGCATTGAGCAGGCGAGTGCAGTCCGGAGGGAAATACGGCAGCCGACAAGATGGTCAAGATCTGGGGATTGTCTTATGGCACGAGTCCGATGCCAGCAAAGACTCCGACACTTGTAGAATGGATTGCTATCCAAATCCCCTCACTGCGGCAACATTCCCAACCCGTCCTGTTGGAACAGGTTCACCTCGGGCTGAGCGATGGGGTGTCCGAGACCAGGACAGTTGGCTTCTGTGCTGAGCGACTTGGCAGTTGGCAGCAGAACACAGCAATCGACAACATTGACTTGAAGCACTCGAACGACAAGAACCCGATCTCTACGCTGTTGGAATGTGTGGACGAATTGATACCCAACCAGCCAGCCGGTCTAGAACACGCACCCTGGCGAGGTGAATGGAATGGAGGTTCATGGTGAGCCTGGACAATTTTGAAAACCATGACTCGACACCCAACGACAACGATGATACCCCCTGACGACATGGTTTATGGTGGACACTTGCAACACCATGATTCGACACATATCCATCCAAGCTACAAACTACGCAAACCCGACCACGCTCCGTGACACAACCCGACCAGGTACAATGGGGGATGTCGACGGGACACATTTTGATTCACAAGACAACCTGTGTCTGTGTGCTTTGATTGGGAGGCGAGGTCGGATTGGAACACAACATGGCTATGCCCAGAGTCAGACTGGACTCAAAGGGTGGATTACTGGGAAGGGAAGGAAAGGGGAGCCGACGGTGGGATACCAACGCTGGGATCCGCCGGTTGCGGGCTACGTCTGAGGCAAATGGGGATGGCAAGGATGCAGGGCCAGAGGACGCGCCGGGAATGCTCTGACAGACATAATTATGTTCGACCAGAACCCGGTGGCAGTTGGCCCGAGCCCTGCATGGTGGTGGATTGGGCAAGAACCCGAAAAGTCGACTGCTCGCGGATGAAGAACCGCCACGGACGGGGAAACTTTCCATTTGTCCAGTGGACTTCAAGATTTCAAGTGCAGAGAGGAGGGACCGGTCGAGATCTTTCTGAACCTCAACTCGAGGATGGCTGGTGGGGGAACGACAACGGAGTTTTTAGTAAACTCCCGACCCGGGAAGGAGACGATGGTGATGGACGAGACAACGGCGATGAATCTTCAAAATGACGACAACAGATTCTTGCGACGACAACAATGCATTCCCGAAGCAACCACGGGGCCCTCGAGTTGGAACCCGACTAGTGACGACTTCACGCTGACCAACGATGCAATGCAACATTCCGATCGAACGATACGATGATGGATCCGCGAAGCAACATAGGCCCATTGGAATGGTAAATTGTGCACGGAACCCTCAGTGCGAGAGGGTTGAGAAGGGAGGAAGGGGGAGTAACCCGATGAGGGGGCTCTCCGTTGGTGTGGAAGCCGATGGCAATTAGAGTGGAGATTTGTTCTCTATTCCAATGCACTCAAGGGCAGCGGTGTTTGGCAATGGGAGCGTCGAGAATACGAGAAGCCCAGCTGCCAGCCGGAGGTGCCTTTGACCCCAACTCGGGGGATTTGGCTTCCACCATGGATGAGGGCAGGAACAGGAACAATTATAGACCGCGTCTCACCCCGGAAGACGATTAATCGCAGGGCAAACATGTCGTCGCATAATTGGTCGCTGAGGGCATCGACCTTGAACGGAGGGGATGATGTCATGAAACCAGCGCTTGCCGACTGATCCGGTGATGCCATCACCGCTATCAGTTACGGATCACGACATTCGTTATCATCAACAAACGTATGTTCGGTCCACGCACGACAAGTCCCTCGAGAGATGGATGTCGCCCGCCTGAACAAGGAGTGGATAGTCCCAGGGGAACTACCACTCGGATACGAGGGCAGCAGTACATGCCCGGCGCGGGAAGGGTTGCTAGGACAGAACCCGACGCACAGTGTCGGAACCTGACGAAGGGTCCCAAACACATGTCAACCAGTGGAGGGACAGAAGTACATGCCCGGCGTAACATGGGTTCTTGATATAGAACCCAACGCGCAGTGTTGGAACCCGACGAGGGGGGAAACACATGTCAACCAGTGATCCCTCGGCAAGGGATCATGATGCATATTAGGAGAGGACGATCGTGGCTACACACAGGGCCACAGGGGTGGCTCCACCAGGACTCTATTGAGTCAGGAGGATATTAAGGGACAGGGTCCGATCACACAGGAGCGAACTCCTGACGAGGGTACTATATAATGTTAGGTAGAATCTCCTGTACAGTAGATTCTACCTCGTCTATTCTCCAGCGATACTCTGGCTTGCCGTTCCCCCCTCTCGTCTTAGAACCCGACATCTCAGTATTCGACTTGGTCTTCATTCACATATTCGACACGACTATTGGTCTCGCACCTGCACTACTAGTTCCCCTGTGCTCGACGACCCTGCAGCCTGAGGCCTTGCGTCTGGCCTCTTGCATTGCAGATCACACTCATTTCGTCTGGTGCTTGACTACCTCATCCCATCCCTGGTCGTGTCCGAATCACCGTCACCTTCCTGTCGTACCCGGCCGCGTGATCCGAGCGTGATCCGAGCGTGATCCGAGCGTGATCCGATCACCGGCATGTCGGCCTAGGCGCTGTCGTTGACATATTGACACGAATTATCAGGGGACCCTATACTGGATAAGTAGTAGATACATGCTTCTTAAGCTCTACCATAGGAATATTGAGCACAATTTGAAGTCAAGCTTCTAAGGTTCGGCAAACGCCGCCTGCGGCCATATCCCCAGTCATGTATAGAGGCATGTCAATGAGCAGACTGGCGGAGTTTTGTCAGGAGGTAAAAGATGTAGCCCTGGTACATATTTCAACCAGGATTTGTGGGACGATGTAAAAGATGAAAACTAAGATTACGAAGAAGGAAAGGCCCGAATCGAACGGGCTAGCTCTCGGTGCGATAGTCACGGGTGCTGGAATCCATACATAATCATTACTGGTTTGATATTGTGATGATGACTCCTTGCTTGAACTTCTTGGGCCGTTGGAACAGGGTTGTACTTGTAAAGTTGAATTGGATTCGTTTGAACTGATTGATTGATTGATATTTATTCCCACAGTTGAAATCCTCGTCGTTGGTTGGATTTTGGGGTGTGGGAGATGACTGAGCTCAGAGACCAAGTCGGGGTAGATCTTCTAAAGTCAAGTCATTCTAAGTTTACTCCTTGAACTGGATCTAGCCATGTGACCCCGTATTATGGGTGTGTTCTCATGAACAGGTGCTTACTCGGCTGTAAGTAAGGGACTCCGGGGTCTTGGTCTCCCACCATCTATAAATCGGTTGCTCGCTCCCTTGCCACACCCCACAAGACACACGCACCAGCCCCAGCCATGGCAGCAGCAACTACCTCAGAGTTCGGCGAACATGGCCACCTCGCCGTTCTTGACCCCGAGTTTGCGCCCTTCATCCACTTCATAAACTCCCAGCCTCCGAGTTCCAAGACCGATCTGGGATTACAACGGAAAGAGTTTGAGGATGGGCTGATGGCGGCTTCCATGAAGATTTATGCCGTTGGGTTGCCTCGCGGTGTGTCCTGTGTTCCATCCGATGGGTATAGAAGTTGAATTGAAAGATAGAGTCCCAATACAACATCAAGGACGAGGAAATCGACGTCGCTGGCCCACCCGCAGGCAAGATACGCGTCCGTACACTGGTCCCCACCTCATCAGAGGTCGGCAAGACATACCCGCTGTACGTCTGGTTCCACGGGGGAGGCTGGGTGGTGGGCAACGTCGAGCTGGACGACTACCTGCTCCGTCAACTGTGCGTCGAGTTTCAGATGTCCATCGCAAGCGTCGAGTATCGACTTGCGCCCGAGCATCGCACTCCCATCCCCCAAGATGATTGTTATGCTGGGATTAAATGGGCGGTGGAAAACCAGGCGCTCCTGTCTGCCGACGTCAAGAAGGGGCTCTTCATTGGTGGGATGTCGGCGGGCGGCCACCTCACTGCTGTGCTCGCGCAACGCGCACAAGACGATCCGTGGTTCGAGGGGAGGCCGATCACAGGGCAAATCCTGCAGATTCCAGGGCTCTGTCATCCTGAGGCCGTTCCGGAAGAGTTCGTAACGTTTCCTCTGATCGATCTTCTGTTTGACGTGGTTCAACAGGTATAAAGCCTCGCTATGCTCATTCAAGCAGAACGAATTCGCCCCTATCCTTCCTGGGGAAGACGTTGGTTGGTTTTACGGTGCGTTCCGTGATCACCCTCTGGACACCAAAACTAACATCCCGGTAGAACAACTCGGCGGCTCGCCCACCTCGCCGGACGTCTCGCCCCTCCTACACCCCGTACAAGCGGGCCTCCCGCCAACCGTGCTCCAAATCTGCGGCCTCGACCCCTGGCGCGATGAGGCGCTCCTGTACAGCAAGATCTTGGAGAAAGAGGGTGTGAAGACCAGGGTGCATATCTACCCCGGTGTCCCTCATGGGTTCCACTACTTCTCGCCGAACATTACCGCTGCGAAGCGGTGGGAGAGGGAGTATCGAGAGGGTTTGAGGTGGATTCTGGATGGAGCGCCCGAGGTGTGACGGATTTGAATCAAACAAATGTAATTCCTCAATGGTAGTTATCGAAATCTTGTTCTTTACATATTATCTCCGAGGTAGATCTGGGCCACCTTAAGGGTTTTGCATACCCCACGAAGGGATTATAAGGTTTCCCTGGGTGCTCAGGACATTGAGATGTAGTCTAGATTCGTACGAACAGATAATGCCTAGCGACGACGGATTTGGTTGCGATTTGATGTCTGTACGAATATTTTGGCATGACAGGTGTCAAAACGGAGAAATCGGCCTAGTGGGCCAGCGAGGCAGTCCCAGCGCTCTCGTCCACCGCCATGCATCGGAGAGTGGATAGAACTTGTTCAACGTACACGAGACCCTCCGGATCATCTATAGCTACTCTTCAATCCCCTTCAAGCCCTCGTCAATCTGGTGGAGAGGCTCTGTGGAGGCCAACCCACATGATTTTCATCCTACGGTTCAATCTAGCGTAGGTTGGAAATCAGGTGTGGATAGGTTACTACTAGGATAGAATTCAGTACCCCGTAGGTTGATTCCCGTAGGATGCTTTTCAACCTAATATGGCCAAAAGTATCCTACGGGTCTCTGGCTGTTTCCACGTGAATATCAACCTATCGTTCGTTGATAATGGCTCGTGAGTATCAACCTATGCCAGGTTGTTTTTCATTCAATCGCAGGTTACTTTGCAGCTGCTCTTTGGTTGATATTCAAGCAATGCGGCCATGCGGCGAAACCAAATATGATTCGGGCTCAATGATGCCCATGGTTATATAAACATATAGATAACTATTGAAATTGACACTGCTATCGTGTATATGCAGTGGGGATGGGAAGGGGATCGGGATCGGGATCGGGATCGGAATGAGGAAGGCAGAGGGCGGGAATGGGGTGTGTGAGAAATACTAGTGGCGGCGATCAAGAGCCTTGGACACCGGCGGACGCGGGTGGGACTGACGCGGGAAAGGATGAGATGTTGGGGGTGGGGACGCAGGGGCAGATATGTGAGTGGAAGGGAAAGGCGACGGTGCGAGTTGACTGTGAAAAAATCTTGGGACTTGATGTGCGGGATTCGGTCCGGTTAGCAGCCTTGAGGTGGCCGTGGCTTCTATCTTGAGGCTCTATAGTAACTTGCTGCATGACATCTTGCTGCTTGAGGTTGACGAGGGGCGGTTTTCAAGCGCCAGGCCGGAGCCGATGGGGGCCCAGATTCAGAATGAGCGCGTGGGAGTGGGGACTGGCCCGAGGTTTCGAACAGAGGGAAGACAACTTGAGACGGGAGAGGGTAGCCAGCGGCGAGAAGACGACGAGCGGGGAGGAAGTTGGCAGGAAGGTGGGGGGAGAAAGCAAGAAGGATACGGGTATTGATGCCCGTGATCACGCCATATGTATCCACATGCTCTGGTCGCCATGTGAGTCAGGAACCCGATGATCCGAGAACGCCTCGGCAAGGGACTTGGCAAAAACACTCTTGCTCTCTCTCTCTACCTTGGTAGTTTCGCTGATGGAGGACCAGTGTACTTCAAGTTGTTTGAATACTCACATATACCAGCTATAAACATCTACTTCATGCTTCCGTCGCATTTTTCTTTGGACAATGGAATCCCATCAACCTATAGTCAACCTACCATAGTTTGATTGTCCTGGACTGTGTCCTGCCCCGAGGTTCAGCTGAACATCAACCAAGCATAGGTTGATGGCCATAGGTTGAATCACAACCTACGAAATAGGTTGAAAATTATCAACCTACCATCAGTTGAAGATAGGTTGATATACCTCTATCAACCTACGCTAGGATGAAAATCATGTGGAATTGGCTTCATAGTGAGGGACGGCCAGCAGCTTGTGATGCTGGAGGAGAAGCGCCGCCTGGATCTCCTCATTCGTCAGGACACGTTCGGGGTCCTGGGGCGTCGTTGCTTGATCGCAGGGTGCAGAGGGCCGTGTGGCGCCGCGGTGGATGTATCGAGAGGAGGGATAGACCACATGAGAAAATGCAGAGGGACAGGATGCGCACGAGTTATAAACCCGCCTCCGCGCGGCCACAGTGCCACGGCACATCAAGGAGACACCAGGAGGATGAATTCGAAGAGGGAATGGACAAGCCCAGATCAGCAGATGGGGGCGATGAAAGTCGGAGGGGTGGTGAAATTTGCCGGATGATGTCGGATTGCGAACGGGTCGGAATGGGGTGCACAGTGAGAGAGCTAGGTGTGGCATGAGGGCAAAACCATATGAGCGTATCTTAGGCCCCATTCGCGCCGCCAGCGCTTTCCTTCCCTCCAAAAAAGTTCCAAATGTTGGACACGTGTAAAGCGAGCGTCGGCGGTCAAAGGCCTCAACGACGACGGAAAAAAAATCGCCAAAATCACATCAGTGGCCTCTACGGGGTGCCTCAACCATGCTTACCATCCGTGCCAAGTTTCACGCTGGTAGCCCTAGTATTCAGTCTGATACACCGAGCCTAATTCGGCGCCTCGAAGCCGAGATTTCGACTCGTTGCGTGGGATTTGCACGTCCGTAGCGAACCGCAGAGGAGATGGATGTGGCCAAGGCCGAGTTCGTGCGTAGCCAGAGGTCTTCCGAGCCGAGTGAGCCCTGGAGCTTGCAAAGATGTGACCTGGTGGTGGAGATACAGGCCGTCGACTGCCAGCGATGCCATGGCCAAAATAAGAAACCACGTGTTTCGGTCCTCCGCCCCGAACTCTGACAGCCACAGCCTCACGTCAACGTCACCAATCCCCACCAAACTCGGTGTCCGGGGACGTATGTATATGCCCTACACTATGCTGATAACATTTGGTAGATATTGCCTCTCAACGCTGCACTAGGTCTCAAGTGGCCCACTACTTAGTGTGGCCCACTAGCCAGTCGGAGATAATAGTATTCCTCAACTCCAGTTGAACAAGTTAATCTTAGTTATACGCACACCCCCCGCCGGTGCAGGTGGCGGGTGAGGTTCTTCCATTGAGATCGTGGGCTTGCTGGGGCATACGCCTGAGATCCAAGTGGATTGAGTATTCTGCGTTTGTGGGAACATCAAGTACGCACTTGGCGACACCTTGAAGAGTGGTGTCGACAATGTCGAGGTCCCCCCTTGGCTGAGACTGAATTTTGTGTTAGCTCATTATGTATGTAAGTATTCCGAGCAAGGAGTTCACTGACCACGGGGGTAGCAGTCGCCAGAGCTACAGCCAGGGCGAGAATGGAAGCAAATTTGATGTTCAACTGCATTGATGCGATTTGGGACTTGGGATGTTGTAGAAAGTTCCTATCCGTTCAATGGGGTGTCCAACGCCGCCCCCAACCGCCCGAACCTGATATTGCCAATGGTCGTGTCTTGTTGCGACGGGAAGGAGATGAAAAAAAAACTACTCTTGAGGTCTAGCGGATCTCAAGCTCGGCCAGTGGTGCAATTCATTCAAGTGTTGACTACCAGACATGCTGCCGCGGAACCGGGTCCATGTGCTGGTACGGCGAAGTTGCTCTGTGCCCTCGGGGGTGGGTGGCACGTTCTCGGATGACGTGAGAATTGGCATCGAGGGGGCGTGTGCTGCGGATAGATGCCGCCTTCTTCTTACGCAAGAGGCACGGCGTGAAGGAAGGGGACAATCCGGTTGGGCGACAACCCGTACGAGGCAAAGTCGGAAGGAAAGGTGAGCGTCTCGATGGCTTCCAGCTCGGAAACTGCCATGGAGGTAGGACGGGAGCGGACATAGACTCCGCGAACGGAGCTGGTAGGAGAGAGAGGACAGTTAACGTCAAAGTCCTCGGGGTTGTCAAATTGGAAAGTGATTGGGCTGAGGAATTCGGAGGCGTTTGGTGAGATGGGGTCGGTAGACATGTCGGAGATTCAGAGCTGGGGCAGACTCATAAATGAAAGAGAGCTGTGGACGCTCACCGCTGCTATATACTCTCCGGAAACAATGGGCCATTTCGGGTAGCTTGTATACCAAATGGGATTGCGCCACTCGTTTGTGCGCAGACGAACAATGCAGCCGGGAGCTATTGGTCGAGTGGTACGCTTCAAGGTCCTCCCTCGTCGACTCGTTGACCGCCACAACGACGGTGTGCAGGCAGGAGTCGCTGGACAGTGGTGAGAAATGGTAGGCCAGAGGAATGCTTGGTTCCAGCTCGATGCGGCGAGCTTGTATCGCAGATGCCCAACACGTTACACAATGAGTCAATGACGCAGAGATTGAAGCCTTGCGCTTGGGCCTGAGACTGACACCACCGCATTCCAGATTCCAGAATTGCAGGCCGTCCAAAGGGCTCCAAAAGATTCACGACAGCAGATCGCCAGAGCGCCCAGTGCGTCGTCGGGGTCAAGCAGAGAGGCGGAGCTGGCCACGTGGCCCCGCCATCACGGTGCTGACGTCATCACCGCTTGGCTCTCCTCCTGCCGCCATGCATCTTCCCTAGGCCTGCCTCATTATGCTTACCCGACCTCTTCTCTTTCGCATACGTACACCCGCCGCCATACGCCACTCTTCCTCCGCCATCGAGCGACTCAAAAACCCGGACCGTGGAGGACAGAATCTTACTCAGCGATACCGCCGCCTTGAACAATCGTTAAACGGAAAGGAGGCATTGCAGCGCGATAAACGCGAGCTGGAGGTAGTCGGCACCGGGGACAATAGCGCCATTACGACGTCGGCGGCACGTGAAGGAGGCTACTACTTTCGCGGTATCGAGGTACCGCAGAAGCCACGGGCGCCGGAATCTGACGGTGCGTCGTTGAACTGCTCTTGAAACCTCAGAACTCACTCCAACATAGAATGCTGCATGTCGGGCTGCGCAGTGTGCATTTATGACCTTTACGAAGAGTCTCTCACAACGTACCGCACAGCCGCTGACGTTTTTCGCTCGAAACTCGTCATTGCGGGCATTCCCTCGGCAGAGTGGCCCGAGGACCTCCGGTCCTCTACAGATGTAGGCATATCTGTGCCCGCGGACACGAGGGGCGCGACGCTGAGCGCGTTCGAGGCATTGGAAAAGGCGTTGGAGGAGAAAAAGCGCCCGACGAGACCCTCCGAGTAAATCATGTTGTGCACTCTATCCCGCGAATCTCTCATCGCCTCTGTCGTTGCAGCCAAGGTCCGACCGGAAAGCTCGAGGATCTTTATGAAGGTCTTTGGTGGCTCGCTTTTAGCCGGCGGTGAGGGTTTTCGATTGTAAAATTCTACCTTCACCGTGTGTCCTCGTACCGTTCAATACCATCGTCTTTGCGCTTCACCCAGTGTGGTCAGCTTCTCCGAGTCGTCGATGAATTACCGGCCCAAAAGCTCCTATCCCGTCGATGACTTGCTTGTTTGTGTCCTCTACTGTGGACCGCGACGCAAGGCCTCATGGCCCGCAGTAGTTCCGACTTACTATTCGATTGCGTACATTGACAAATCGGAACAAGAACACTGTGCCCTGGCTTCCTCTTTATCCTCCCTCATCTGCGTATCGGCTTGGTGGTCGTTTTCACCCGACGAAACGCCTCGACAGGATGTCAAGTGATACTCTCAGGATCATAGGTCCGCAGATTCCATCGCTACATACTCACGACCTCTGCTAACGAGCACACAGAAGTGTCGCTCGATCCAAGAATACAAAGAGCCGTGACGTGTCAGCTTTCCACCCGGGAGAGCACCGTCGAGGCCGTATTGCGGAGTGGATCGCGACGATGCATGCTTAACCCGCAGCTCACGTAAGTCCGCCTGGGTTCAGATGGTCTTTCGCATTCAAACCATAGCAACGATAGAGTTCATCCGGGCGCGATCCTGACTGTGCAGTGCACCCACCACAAACCGACATCGAATCTCACAACGCCGTCGATTGCAGTCAGAGAGTTCGCGTACCAGGATATCGTCCGAGATATCTGTGTCGACGGTACGTGCCGATGGACTCTTCGTCTTCGCTGTTTATACGAGCAGCAGGAACTTCGATTGCCGGGGACTCGGACCTCGCCATGCACATCGATATCGGCGACGTTCGTCCCAAGTCCGATTGCTTGTCCGAGGCTAATTTCTTCCAACAGGCGCCGGAGACACTCAGCTTTATTTTCAAGATCCTGAAAGTCCATGAAAGGTGCGTATCATAGTGGTGTTGCCTGGCCCCAATGACAGTTGAAATAGGCCCGTGGTGCAGATATCCAGCGAGTCTATCTCAGTCTTTCAATGTCCTCCGTGACTGATGTCAAATCGCAGTGGCCCGTGTGAACGAGGCCTTGCGTGGTCGTGGGTTTCATTATTTGAGCGTTCAGCGAGTCGATGGATCGTCCGAGTTTGAGCGTCGACTCGCGAGTACGCCGTATCCGCAGACAATACCATTCACGTTGTGAGGCTCCTCTCGCCCTGTCCATCCGTTTTTCAACTGATCTGGCTGAACAGCTCCTTGAGCCCCGACATGCCTGATCTTCGGCTTTGTCTGCTCCGGAGGCCGTACTACATCTGGCCCCTCAAGTCTATGGTCAAGTCCTCGTCGTTGACGTGGGCGGAGGCTCTCAAGCTTGTTTCGGCCGCTCCTCTGGAAGGAGTGGGTGAGAATCCATGCAATCTTATTCACCGCCCTGATACTGACCCTTTCTAGAACACACATTCCCCGACGTCCCCGAAATCTCCATTCATTTGGTACGACGGAAGCTCGAACAGGTCTTGGAGCAGGGCAAGGAGGCGATCTCGCGACGAACACGTCTGCTTGACCGCCTGGGGCCTTATCGAGCTTTGTTTGAAAATATAGCGCGAGTGGCGGGCTCTGCTGCCGAGGTGGGCAGGCGAATCTTTTCTCAATGGTAGCACTGACGCTGTATTTAGTACCATCCAATCGCCAAGAGTATCTGGGAAGGATTGAAAGAGATTTATTCGGTGCGTTTCTGGGTACTCCTACATGCTGTCGACTCCAACTGATCTCAACCAGACTCTCAGCGAGTTGGAGGAGTGGGATGAGAAACTACTCGAAGTCCTCGAAGACATGACTCGATTCCTCCGATACGTCAACGAATTCAAATGCTTTACCAATTTCCAGAACTATGAGAACAATATCAAAACACTCGAACCCGAGATCATTCGTGTAGGAAATTTGCTTTCTAAATATTACAAGCATGGTCGGTTGGATTTGTAACGATTGATGAACGCGCTCCGTTTTGATTCAACTTCTAGGGATCTCGTTCCAAATGGAAATGGCGGAGTACAAGCAGATTCGACGACGGTTTCAGCGCTGGACTGCTGAGTTTCAGGAACGGGTCATGTTGGAGACCCTCAAATTGACGCAGACTTTGCCAGATATGATGAAGACCCAGAATGCTTTCTGTGAGTCTTCCAAGTCCTTCGTCAATGTATATACACTGACGACCGCAGTTCACAAGGAGCGCAATGACATATTGAACGGTTTACGTCCACAAGGCACCGATCGGCAGAGGCCTCTTCCTGGATGTCTCAAAGGCACTCGAGAAGACGTCTTGGAAAAACTACATTCCTTCCTCGCTAAGGAGGACGCGCCAAACATCATATGGGTCAAAGGCTTCCCGGGATCTGGCAAATCCTGCATCTCGCGAACGCTCGTCGAGCATTTGACGGGTACTCCCACCTTTGGCTCCAGCTTCTTCTTCGAGCGCGGCGGCGGAGTATTCGCTTCGCCCTCTGCCATGGTCCGGACACTTGCCGCAGATCTGGTCCGTCGGCACGAATTCAAAGAGGCCGTTACGGAGATCGTGCAGACACGCGGCATGGACTACAACACGACGGCAGTCGTAGAGCAATTCCGTCAGCTTGTCCAAGAACCCTTGAGGGCATCCCTTGCGCAGGAGAGCGCCCTAGTCGTGGTTCTGGATGCGCTCGATGAATGCGGCGGCCTCGACAAGCGTTGCGTTCAAGACCGAGACGATGTGCTCGAGGTCATCAAGCTATGGGCTACGCTGGAACCGACGCGGAGGCTCGTGGTGACCAGCCGAGACGAGGCTTCTATCGCCGCGGTTCTGGGTCCCATTAGTGAATCGTTGGAATTGCGGTTGAGCAGCCAGGAGGTCACGCGGGATATCGAGGCGTTTTTGAAGAGGGAGTTCCAGCGAATAGCCCACTCGTATTGCATACCCACCCCTTGGCCAACGGAGGAGGAGATTGCTTCTCTCGCAAAGAAGGCACACGGACTCTTCGTATGGGCAGCTACGCTCGTTAAATTCATCGATCAGCCGGGGCCTCAGGACGCTTTGGAGCAGATTCTCTCTGGCGACACGATGGTACATGGCGACATAACCAAGTTGTACCGAGCCATCCTCAAGATTTCGTTTTACCCAGATGGCGACAAGCGTCGTTTATCCAAGAAATTTATGGCCGAGTTCCACACGTTCATCGGGGCCATCGTGACTGCGATACGTCCGTTGGAAAGGGCTAGTCCGTTGTTCGAAATTCTTGGCGTGGACGCGCAGCAGTCGAATTTCATCTGCTCGCGGCTGCGGTCGGTTCTCACCGAAGACAAATACCACGAGTTGCGTTTCGACCATCAGTCGTTCAACGAGTTCTTGGTCGAGTCGGACGATTGCCAGAGCTGCTTTCGGATCAATCCATCCAACAGTCGGAGGGAGATAGCTCGCGCGCTCTTTACCACGCTCCAAGGCCTCGAATTCGATCCCTATAAGTTCCCGAGTTCCTACAAGTCAAATCCCAAGGTAGAACGCATCCGCAGCAAGTACATCTCACCTCGGCTCCGTTACGCTTCACAATTCTGGGCGGATAGTCTCTCTGAAGACCTCTCAGGAGACGCACAGATTCTAGCGTCTTTGAAAACCTTTTTTGAAACCAAATTCCTGTTTTGGTTGGAGGTACTCAGTTTGACGGATCAGACACCTGATCAGCCCTTGAAACAGTACTAGTTAGAGGCGGATGATGGAGGGTGCTCCCCCTCTAACTAGTGGGATTTTCAGTAGTCCTCTATGCCGCCGTTAATTACCCTCAACTCACCTGTATATAGTAGCCAGAGAATGTACCTTTTGGGAGAGGCTCGGCCGTGGCTGCCATCAAGGTCCCATCACGGGTGATCTTCGGTGCTGACGTCGTCGCGTGGCTGCATCGCCGCTCAACGCCATCACTCCCGCCATGTGTCAGATCATTCGGATATTATTCCCGCCCGCCCTCGCCGCTGTCGACGGCGCGCTCGCCCTTCCCGCCCGCCTAAAATCCCAAATAAATTAGGGTGCATGTATAATGCATAAATAAATGTTTTCGCTTAATAAAACTGGGCGCGCTGCGATTTATCCCGCCTCTAAATCTAGGTCTACAGAAATACATAACAACTAGCTTGAATATACAGTAAGAGAATGTTACAGCGTGTGCGGTGTATCTAGTACGTCCACCGTACGCTGTCCATCATCCCGGGTGATGTCGAGAATCTGGTCAAAGGCGTCTGCGAGTCCGCTGATGCCCTCATCATCAGTCTCGTCATCATCCTCCTCTCCAGCTCCCGCGTGTCGTAGCTGCTCGGGAGGATCATGCTGCTCAGCACCCTCCCGTGCTGTGTTGAGGGAATCGGCAGATGGTGGGGACGTGGCGACGTGACGTTCCTTGGATACGCTGATACCGGGGACTACAGACCCGCTGAAGCCGGGGTCTCTTGAAAGCTTTGCGAGACGCTTCTTGTGGCCAGCGTTGAAGCGCCCTTGTAGCATCCGAAGGCGGCTGACTTGATGAGCAAGCGCACGCTCTCCCGACTCCTCCAGTACCGCCTTGCGGTGTATCAAGAAACCCTCCTCGTCGCGCATGTACGTCACGAAGCGGCGTATCTCCACGTTGAGGCGGGTAATCTCCTCCTCAGCCCGTAGCAGCTTGAAGTGCTCATCCATCGCCACACGTGCGGCGGGTGCGGCCCACTTCTTCTCCCGGATATCTTCCCGCCCGAGACGCAGAAGATCAAAGTCCGCCAGAAAGGCGTAGTCTGCTACCTGATCCCATGTCAACGTCGGACGTGCTGGCACCATGGACTCGGCGGCGGTGTTGTAGCGTGCAAGGGCGTTTTTGAGCGCCTTCGACCGTACTTGTAGGGATTTTGCAATGTGCTTTCGGAGCTTATATGCTGTGAACAAAGTCAGTGTTATTCAAAAGCCGCCCGGAACATAGAACACATACCAGTACCCGCCATATTGACCCGGGTCAGCTCAAACATCCGGGAAATGACCAGCTTTTGGACCTGATCGAGTGCACGACGATATCGTCGCTCACTGACCAACTCCGCAGCTGCTACCCATTCGGCGTCTCCTGGGACCCACGTCTGGGTCACGCCTAAGCGGAGCTCCAGGTCATGAACGGTGGCGAGTGATTTGTCGCGCAGCTCCTGTGCATGCCTGCGTAGCGTTTCGACACGCCTCGTTTGCTGAACGGAGGCTTCGTAGCCGTCGCTGCCGTCAACCATGACCATGGGCATGTCCATGCCCATGATGAGAATTAGATTGGCTCTGAAAAAACAACTGTTAGCGGAGGTCAATGAGGATGAAGAAGGATCTTACTCGTGTTCTCGAAGATTGACGAGTTTTTGATAGTACTCCATCTTGAGGGTCTCTTCGGGCGGCTCCCTCGACAGGTTCTTCAAACATTCCCGCTCCTCCACAAGCCACGCCTCGAATTCGGACCGATCAGCAACGTCGAGGCTTGCCATTGACTCTTGAAGCACGGGCCACGTTTTCTGTACATCGAGAGCTCGATGATACTTGCTGCACAGAAGGGACGCTGATATCATGGGTGAGTTGTATGGAAGGATGTAATAAAGCGACACTTACACAAGCCAGCGTACGCATCGAATGTATCGGCATGCTTGATGTAATTGACGACGGCCTGCTTCCGGTGAAAGCGAGATGCATAGCGGGTGGAGGATGCGAGGGCGTTTGACTTTGAGAACCACGCCTCGCACAGCTCAAGCACCTCGAGCCCCACGCCCCGAATGTACTTGGTGAGATTGGAAGCCTGGCACAGGCGGTTGTGCCCAAGGCCGTGAAACGCGCCGATGAGCGACTTGTATTTGCTTTCGCGCGCGAGAGGGCCTAGCTTGGGGTGGGACCGCACCATTTTACCAAACTTGCAGCCGATGTCGTACCCCGAAGCAATCTCGCCAAGAGCCTTGAGGAGGTGGAAGACGACCGCAAAGCCGTACTTTGCTCTGGACAGAGAGTGAGACCGTGTTTTAAGAACGAGATGATTCAAGACTTACAATTCCCCACTCTTGATCATATCGCATACGAGCAAGACAAAGCCGTGACGACAGAGGGAGATGAAGATCCCCGTCTCTTCGTACAAGCCCCATGCCCGTGCCGTTACCTCCTCCTTCATGTTCTGCCACCGCTCCGCACACCCGTCCGACTCTTCATCCCAATCTGAGTCGGGCACGAAACCCTTCATCGCCTCCTCCATCCCATCTTTTGCCCACTTGTCTACCGCCTCTGGCGACAAATAATAGTCGCTGGTGACGTCCCGATTGTCCATCCGCTCCTTTGAAGCCCCGGGTACCGTGCTTCCATCTTCGTTGATCACCTCTCGCTCGCGCCGATGGAACCGCTTGAGGGAGTTGTTCCCGTCCATGGTGAAGAGAAGGGGAAGCTCAAGTGACGGCTCCCCTTCTAGCCTGTACATGCACGACGGGCAGGCGTTTTTGAGCCGCCAGTCAGGGGTATCCCGTCCCAAAGCTTGCTGGACCCGCACGCAAACCTTCTCGTGGATTGCGGTGTACACATCGAACGCCACCGCCAGCTGGGTTTGTAGATGGGGACGGGGAGCAACACCATGAAGGTCACATAGTGTGCGGGCAAAGGCTTGTGCTCCGAGACGTGGACAGCGGAGACGTGCGGTGCGGAATAACTCGAGCGCGCGGATGGTGATGGCAACCTCCGGATTCAGGGCAGAGACGGGCATGATCCCATGGCGTAGGAAAGAGGACGCAATGAATGCATCCCCTTCAATAAACAAGACAAGCCGATCGTTAGCATCTGTTGCAAGTCAGTTGCCATGAAAATGGATGAGGGAGCCGAGCAGCGTACCGAAGACATCGACAACAAACACCTTCTGTGTGTTTTGGATGACAGCGCCCTCCGTGGGCTCGTACGTTGGGCCGGTGTCGATGGAAGTGAGGTCCCACTCCATGTAGGCGTCGGTCATGGCGTCCAGCTGCAATGCAAACGCGTCCACCATCTTTTGTGTGCGGTCCGAGCGAGTTCTGTAGTCCCGACGCCGACGAGATGTGCGGCTGCAAAGTAAAGTTAAGTCGAGACTTGCACGGTGGATGGAAAACTCACTGGTAGTTTTCACGGAGTTCATCCACTAGAGAGAAGTCGGCGCGTTCAGACCCCGGAAGCTCCTCGCCTGCGTTGCTGATGTCCATACGGGCGTCACCGTGAAGAATGTCGTCAACCCAACTATTGTCTCCATCGTCTTCTGGGATGTCGCGGATGGCAGCCTCTTTGAGCTGCTGTGCGTGTGTCAGTCCTGTCGGTAAGCTGTGTCAGTATAAGTACATAGGTCGAGCAGGAAGTGCCAAAGAACTCACCTCGCCGGCGATTTTCCTCCGTCTGCACGGCAGCGCGATGCAATAAAGTTGTTTGCGTTGGGTTCAGGCTGGTGGTGGTAGATGTGCCGCCAGAGCCATGTTGTGGCTGGCTCGTTCGTGTGACGTGAAAGCGACTGGATGAAAGGCGGGCAGTGAGGAGCTTGTTGGTGCGCCGGACAGCCTTCATCAAACCGTCAACAATTCGGTGCTCGTGCATTCGACCACCACCCTCTCAAACTACAGGTTTCCTTCCTCTCGGCCTCCTTGACCAAAACTTCAAAACCCTCCAACGCACACACTCGCCCTCGTATAGACCCACCCTTGAGACTTGTGCAATCATCCAAGCTTCAAAATCCAGCGCCGTCGGTAGCTGTGGTATCCTTGCCTCCGTCGCCTCAATCTCTGTAAGTCGTCTTTCCGTGTGCGCGGAAATCATCTACCTCGTGTACGGACTCGCCCCTGGGACTTAGTACACGAAGGGTGAGATCGCCACCCCGCTAGCAATGTGTCTGACGAAGCACACTCCAGGATGACTGCTGCTGGTTGCAGTTCCGGCACGCCAGCTGCTGTATTCTCCCTCCTGCGCCGGGGCCCACTTGTTTCGCTCGCTACGTCTCACCATAGCACTCTAAATGTATATCGACACCCGCAATGCAAATTCTCATTCTCATCTCGAGCCAATGCGCGCGCCGTGAAGTCCCAACCTAACTGACAAACCCACCCCCTCCTCCTCGAGATGGCTATTGTTTCTAAGAGTACACGGGCATGCCTCGACTGCTGGGTGATTTCGATCGCGAACTGTTTTCATCGCGAACATCTAGCAAGTGCGTACACTTGCACTTCAGCACTTGAGCTCAATTTTTGGGTGGGGCTAGTAGACACCATTTCATAGTGTTTTGAAGAATAAAAAGAAATTGAGTGAAAAAATAATTCCTGCAGACGCTGGGCTCCACCAGGCTGCTCAGTATTTTTTCTCAGAGTTGGCAATAGGCTTGCCAGTCGTATAAAAAATTGTCGGGCAGCCAAAGTGAGTGTGCGGTTCGTAGGATTTTTCACTTCATTTATTTTTGGTGTCGCGAACTGACAGAATGCGCAGAGGAAGGGTCAATCAAATATACACTACAAGCTTTGGTCCTGACTTTCACCGCCCTCACTCACACTCTCATATGGGTCGCTCTGCACTCGATCCAGAAGAGAAGGCCCGTCGTCGCAAAGCATCCCTAGAGCGTTATGCGAAAGGGTACGCAGTTCCAAGACGCCGCTACTCATATTTCTGAATCTCTCTCCTGACAGAAATGCACAAACATTGAGGGAGAAGGCGGCCTTGCGCATGCAACGGTGTGTCCGCTATACTATCTTAATTGATTCCTATTCATTTTACATCCTTCGTAGCTATCGTGCTGCTATCAAGACGGATGCCGCAGCAACCGAGATGTACCAAGACCGCGTTCAGAAACATTCGGCCACTTACCGCAAGAAAAGACAGGAGCTCACGGGCGGGGGTAAAAGTTCTCATTCTCCCACTTTTGCTGCGTTTCGTTTACGCTGGTTCTTGCAGACGAGACTGGCCACCGTCGACGCACTGTACCCGAGTCTGCCCCGCACACGCCTCGCCCACCGCCACCTACATCCTTCCCTCACACACCTCGCCCTCCATCCCAGGCCTCGTCGTCCCTTGTTGTCAAACGGAATCGGCGTGCAGATTGTGACCCAGACGAAGGCATGTCATCTTCTGAGGAAGATGATAGGTGCTGCGATTGGGAAGAAAGTATGCACGACTCACATTTGCATTTTCATGAGGTTATGGAGAGAAAACGAGAATTAAAAGAGGCACGGAGGAAGAGGTTATCATTGTGTAGATAATCTCATCATATTTTACTATGAGTCTCTCCTCACCCCCGTCGTCACCGACCCGCCTACCATCGGCTCCCTTACACCGCATGCCACCCGTCGATGATTTGGAGAAATTCCAGGCCTTACTGGAGTCCGCAACGCCGGTTAGCGATTGGGAGACCATGACGAAGAGGAAGCTCTTCAAGAATGCGGCGCAGCGTGAGGATATGATTAATGGGGGCTCCGCAAGCTCTGAGGACGACACACCTTCGCCGCTGGTATCCGTCCGTGTCAGGGAATCTGCACCCAACATCTTCCAGCAAGGATCGGGGAAGCAGGGGAAGCACACCGGAGCCGTACGCCCTGCCTCACGCGCTGTTAGCCCGGGAAAGCGTCCTGCATCACGCACTGCTAGCCCAGAGAAGCGCCCCATTTCGTCCTCTCGCGCCCTGAGTCCGTCCAAGTCTCCGCGTGCCCAAAGTCCCGTGAAGTCGAGTCGGATGATGTACGTGGTGGGTAACCAAGTTCTGCACGACCCGTAAGTGCCAGATTTCATAGGATGAGCACCATGCTTACCATGGCACCAGCGACGAGGCAACCAGACTTTTCGCGGCCGATCCGAATGCAAGATTGTTCTTCACGCACGATGTCGACGAGCTCGCGAAGTTTTTGAAGTCCCTGGCTGTATGATGCGTCTTGTGTAGTCAGAGAAAAGAGGATTGTTGTATCTTGAGCTTCTTTCTGAGATCTTGAAGAACGCAGTGAGCTAGATATTTTTTGAATGAGCAAAAAGGCAAGTAGTTGCCAGCAAAATCGAAAGCAAGACCTCGGCAATGGACATCAGATGAACAAATACCTGGACGAAGCCGCTACGCCATTGCGACAACGGGACTTGCTGCAATCCTTGTATTGTGAGCGATGGTTGAGGTGGTGAGATTAAAAGAGCTGGATAGCTCCCGATTGACGTTTTTTTTTTAGTTCTCTGCCACGTCCCGTCTCCGCCGTAAATCCGTCTTCGATTCCCATGCCTGCTGTCAGCTTGCCATCTGCCCATTCACTCAACAACCCTCACCGACCTACCCAACCCGTTCGCAAGAGAGGCACCACGTCCGACGCGCAAAAAGGCTCCGGCAGCATCAGCTATGCTCAGAAGCTGGACAAGCAGGCTGCCATTGCCCGTCTCATGGGCATCTTCAAGGACCGTCGCGAGGAGATCGTTGAAGATCTTGTCCGCGAATGTGGACTCAAACGCGACGTAGCTCTTGCCATGCTGACGAACAAGTCCACTGCCGTGGCCAGTCGCGCTCCCAACCTGTACAACGCGCTGGTCCACGACATCAGGATCAAGGACGAGGAAGGTAGCTGATTTTCATACGTACCGCCTTGGACGTGGTCTAATCTGTTTGCTTCCAGCAGGCAGGCGGAGCCGTCACCTCAAACAAATCCAAGAAGAAATCTCGACACGCATGGAAGAGAAAGGTGTCAACACCGTGGAGAGCCTTCTCACGACCGCGGAAAAAGAACGGATCCTCGAACAGCTGCGCGAAGACCGTCATGTCAAGGTAACCGGTGTTCGCGCTACACTCAAGTCTGTCGGCACCGACAGCACCAAGACTATTCAGGGCATGGGCGACGAGGTCTGTATTCGTTCCGTGTTCTTTGCATTAGCTAACATGTACAATAGGCAAAGAACCTCTTCGAACGGACCGCAGTTGCTGGGTTTGGGGTCTTTGCTGGCACCAACGCGGACGACATGACACCCCCGCACTGTTTCGACTCCGGCGACTCGCTTGACTTCTTTCCCGAGGTCTTGGGAATCACACCCGTCGAGGTTTTGCGCAAGTATGTGGCATGGTTATCAAATCGTGCCGGCGGTGAGTGCCTCTCATAATTGCTGAAAGGTCGATACTGACTGGCAAAGCAGCCGGGACTGAGCGGAAGACTGGTACTCAGCTGCGCAAGGGTTGCGTCCAAATGATGGAAAGCTCCCTTCGTAAGTAACTTACTCGTCGTACACGACTGCCTCCGCTGATCTTTTGGCAGGCCGAATCACCAAAGACCCGACGGCCCGCATGTCTTTCACCAACTATGATGTCGATATCCGCGCCGCAAGGAAGGTCGAGCTCCGCGGGTGGCTCCCCGGTATCCCCTTCACCAACTTCTCCGAGATCAGCCAGATGGCCGATCTACGCCGTCTCCATGACGCGCTCCGTGCTGGTGAGATCTACTGGCGGTGCATGACTCAGGAGGCCGTCAAAGAGCTCAACGCGGAGCTGGACGAGCGGCGCAAGGAGGGGCCACTGAAGAAACGCAAGCAGCGAGACGATGCGGGCAAGCCGCGTGGCCCGCGGCGCCGCAAGGATGGTGGCGATGATTCACGTCGTAAGGACGGCAACGACGAGCCCTCGGACAGCGACGATGATGACGAGGGTGACGAGGACCAACAGCCCGCCAAGAAGACGTCGAAAACGCAGCCACCAGCGCAACGCACGCACCTCCATCGCCCAGGTTCCCGCCCCGCCCTCCCCGCTGATCGTGTGGTGGTCAATGACGATCCCGCTCCCCCTGCGTCCACTGCAACAGGGAGTATCCCCGCCACCGAGTCTGCTACCCTGGTCACGGTACCCACCACCCTCGTCCCCGCCACTCCTGCTACTGTGGTGGTAGCAGCCAACACGGAGACCGTGGTCTCTTCGGCTGTCCACGTCGCTCCCGCGCCCCTCGGAGTAGGTGGCTTTGCTAGATTCGCCGTGAACGCGGGTGGGGAAGTGGGGCAGACTGTAGTGGCGAAACCCCGTGCGCCTCGGAAGGAGAAGCGGAAGCGAGACGAGCTGGAGAACGACTCAAACGCGCCTGGGCAGGATGGCGAGAAGCAGGTTGCGAAGAAGAGGAAGACGGGCGGGGCTTCGGCGGGTGGCAAGACAGGTGGCAAGGCGAACGGGAAGAACAAGTCGGCAGATGGGGCACAGCCCACGCGTCGTTCTACCCGTGGTGCCACTCGCACCGCTGCGTAGTCATGAGCGGTGCCTTCAAGCTGCCTAGCCGTTGTCCATTTTTTTAATTACATATGCTTTGCGCTACATGTACACGTTTTCAAGTCTTTTAATATATGCCGTCGTATGCCTTTGAACGTTCTCTTGAAAGACTACCAATGTGAGATATTGGCGATGACAGGCGACGAAAGGCGGCGCACGCGCTTTTATTAAGCGAAAACATTTATTTATGCATTATACATGCACCCTAATTTATTTGGGATTTTAGGCGGGCGGGAAGGGCGAGCGCGCCGTCGACAGCGGCGAGGGCGGGCGGGAATGATATCCGAATGATCTGACACATGGCGGGAGTGATGGCGTTGAGCGGCGATGCAGCCACGCGACGACGTCAGCACCGAAGATCACCCGTGATGGGACCTTGATGGCAGCCACGGCCGAGCCTCTCCCAAAAGGTACATTCTCTGGCTACTATATACAGGTGAGTTGAGGGTAATTAACGGCGGCATAGAGGACTACTGAAAATCCCACTAGTTAGAGGGGGAGCACCCTCCATCATCCGCCTCTAACTAGTACTGTTTCAAGGGCTGATCAGGTGGGATCAGATGTCTGGCGCGCTCGACCAGCTACGTCGCGCTGCCAAATGGCTGGGCGTGAGTGGTCCTTTTGTGTGTTCAAGTTGAAAACTAATTTTGTCCCGAGGCTTGCGAATTGCAGGCACTAGTGAAAGACGCTATAGTCTTTGTCGAATCATTCCAGGAGTGTATGGGCAAGAGTGCGCCCCACATCTACCTATCAGCCATGACGTTTGTCCCAGAAAACTCCAAGATCCGTCAACTCTACTCCCCATTGATTAATCCTTGCGCCACCGTAATCCTACAAGGCGCCGATGAGTTCCGTGAAGGCCGGGCGGAAATTCCAGCAACCAACGTCCACATTCCGGACGTGGAAGACCTGATGTATTCCCAAGCCTTCGAGGGGCATGCTGGGCGCATTCTCTGCGTGGAGTTTGTGCACGGCGAATACGTCGCTTCCGCTGGTTCTGACGGGTCGATTCGATTCTGGGACCCACTCTCCGGCGTCCCGGTGTTGAAACCTTTCGAGACCCACGCTGGCCCAGTTACGTGCCTCGCTTACGCCCGCGATGCAAACCTTTTGGTGGCCGGCTCCCGTGATACCAGGGCGTCGGTTTGGGATCTGGACAAGTTCGAGCTGGTTGCCGAGTTGAGGCACGAGAGCCCAGTCACTCGCGTTGCGATATTGCCGTCCGGTGCCGTGGTCGCGACGCTCTGCAAAGACAATATCGTGCGCTTTTGGCATGTCGCGACGCAGAAAAAGTGCAGAGAGTCGTTCCGAGGGCATAGCGGTTGTGTCACCGGCATAGCTTTCCTCTCGGAGGACATTCTCCTCTCCAGTTCCGAAGATCGCACCATTTATTCGCATTGGGTTTCTCTCGATAACAGCGAAGTATTCCTCACATGCAAGTTCGCCATCTATTCCTTTGCACTCGACACATCAGCCGGCGTTCTTGCAGCCGCGTGTTACAGCTGCATCGCCATCTGGAACCTATCGCCTGAAGACACCCCACTCGAGACGTCGGTTCACTATCTGGCGCAAGGTTCTCATGAACTAGATTTGGTCGCCATTCATGGAACTCTTCTCGCCACTGCCAATGGGAGAAATAAAATCCAAGTCTGGGATCTGTCGTCTCGACAGCGCATATTCGCGTCCTTGGAGGGACACAGGGACATGGTCACCAGCTTGGCGTTCTCTCCTGACGGTCGACGGCTGATTTCGGGCTCGATGGATAAGACGGCGAGGGTTTGGGACATGGGAGATGGAATAGGTGGAGGTTTCATGGAGGGCTCCAGAATGGGATCGGAATCGGGTTGGATTGAGGGGCCGGGGAGAGAGTTAATTATTTGGGTGCCGAAGGCGTGTCGCAAGAGGTTGTGTTGGGGCAGGACACTTGCGGTGATTGACGGGAAACCGATGGTGCGGCTGTCTGTGGATCTGTCACTGATGGGAGAGAGGTGGTACAAGGGAGCCGTAGTGAACACGGAAGTTGGGGTGGAATAGATTCAATCGAGATGGCGTGTTTACTGTCGAAAAAGGATGGAAAAAAGTGCCCACTAGCCGATTCGAACGACTGATCTTATCATCACGATGCACATACGAGTGATACGCTTTACCCCTAAGCCAAGCGGGCACCGTGACGGGCACATCCATGTAATTTCTCGATATACCCAATCGCTCTCGCCTCTGTATTCTCGTTGTGCGTGAACTTCAAGTTCACGGTGAAGGAGCGGCAGATTCGCAAAGTTGCTACTTACTCACCGAATTCATCGAGGCTACAAATCATCACAAGCGCATCATCACTCCGAGCCTCCGACGGCGGCAGCGACTTGATTTGAACCAGTTGCTCGGAGTTCCTCGGCCGAAACGTAGTGTCATAGTCCAAAAAAAAAAAGAGGGCCATCCGGTCACTGTCCGTGTCAATGCTCTGTGTGCCACCCGATCTTGGTTTCCAAATTGTGCGGCAGTTGAAGGAAACACGAATCTGCCTGGCCAGCTCCGTTTGACATTGGTGAGATCGTCAGTATCAATGCCACGCGGAGCCATCAACGCCACAAGGCAGGCTGTCGCCACGTCCCACGGCGCCCTCATGACGAGTACCACTTCGGATTCACACGTCGTGCATGCCGGTGCTTTGTCCTCCTCCTTCTTCCTCCTCTCCTCGACGACGTTTATGACCCCGCCATGGCTGAGGCTCCCGATGTCGAACTCCTGTGCGTGGCCTACGATACTGCTCGGGACGACGGCTGACGAGACCTACTTGAAGCTTTGGGCCACTGCTTATCGGGGTGTTGCTGAATACGACCCTCTATGGTGTGCGTCCGCCCGCGTTAACTGCCTTGGCAGTCCAACTCACTTGATCAGGTCATGCTCGTCCAGGTATACTTCGCAGAATCCGCGTCGCCGACAGCACTGAATACCTGTCTGCCTGGCCCTTAGATGTTGATGTACTTTACACGTTACAGACGGTGTGTCCCAAGTATCGTCCTCCGTCGTGGAATCACACTGACCACCCTCCTTAGTGACAGAAAGTGGTTCCGCCTGCTCGTGAGCTTCTTGTACACACGCCGGGGTCCAACTGTGAATTTCCAGGCACTATACCTGCTGATAGCGGAGACCGCCAATACCATCTTCGATATTGGGCTAATCTACGAGCCTCTAATAGTGCGTTACGGTGCGTTGCATATACACTCAGCTGCTTGACCCCCACTCAAGCGGAAACCTCCCTTCAGCGACGGCCAAGGCTCTGGAGATATCCCCCCTCAGTGCGTGTCCACCAATCCTCGATGTGTATGTATCCCTCTGATTCTTCCGTCCCAGTGCTGAGACCAGGTTCATCATTTTCACCTTCAATTGGTCGCTAAACTAAACATACGTACAGACGCGGCGTTGACGGTGAGTAAGATCCTTCCGTTGATGATTCGGTCGCTCATGCCCGGTGGACCAGGTGGCAATATCCACCCCGGTCCAATTCTTTGTCGCATGGAGAGTCAAAGCACTAACCCAATCCAACGTCCTCCCCGCCCTCATCTGCATCCTATCCATCGCCTCTCTCGGTTCGCCTTCCACCTTCCCGGCGTCTTGATACTTACGTTGTCCCGCAGTGGGCGGTATGTCCGTAACAGTCAACGTATCCCTCCAGCCCGAATACGCCGATTTTCCAAACTTCAATCCATACGTGATCACTTGGCTGAGTACCACGGCGGCGTGCGACGTGCTTTTGAGCACTGCGCTCATTCATTCATTGGTTTGTCTGGTATCGACATCCGATTCCAACACTGACTATCTTTGTTAGTACACCCGTAAATCGGGAGTCACACCGACCGACCGGCAAGTCGACAGAATCATTCGCAGTACGCACCTTCTTCTCTTTGGACTCCAGGTTTTGACACGGGGTACAGTGACGGTTCAAACCGGCTCCATAACGGCCGTCGCCGCGCTGTTGGATCTCTTTTCGTTTCTGTTCAAACCTGTGAGTTTCAGAAACCGTCCTTGCTCAGCGTTCTGATCCAAATTAGAAAACTACCCTGTGAGTGCGGAGGTATTTTCCGGGACAATTTGCTGAGTTTCGCCGTCCAGCAACTTTGTATGGGACTTTCCACTCTCAAAACTATATACCAACGCCCTGCTCAGCACGTACGCTCCACCCGTTTCTCAGACTTGAACCAAAAATGAATCAATCTAGGTTGAACGCACGCCCATGGCACGAAGAGTCGCTACGTGATACGATGAACGTGTTATTCGAACAAACGCCCACTGGGAGTTCCTCCGCGACAGTATGTCCGACTCGTACCAAGGACTCCTCGTATTGAATATGCTGCAGGCACCGATAGAACTGCGACGCCGACAGGAACTATCAACATTCCATGCAGCTCCTGGTGCTGTGAACGATCTGGAAACCGGTATCTCAACGGATACATATAAAATTAGCTCGATATGAGCCTTTAGGCGTTGTTGTATTTCTAGTGTAGACGATTCATTCCACGCTACCGTTCGATTCGGGTGTCGCACTTCAGCGTTTCGTTGGACCTTTTGCAATTGCGGATAAGGCCCGGATGCATTGTCTATGCAAATATTTGAAGCAAAATCTTTTGAAAACCGTCACATGAATTTCGCGGCCTTACCGCCTGAGCTTGCCATTTTTCTATGGTGCCCAGCGAGTCAACAGTAATCGGTTCACCGTTGATGCCTGCAGTTCTCTGCACTCACCACTTGGAAATTGCAAGCGAGGACTGTCTGCTTCAGCAATATTTATTCTTCATTGAACCGAAGATTCTGAGAGATCTATCAGCTTTATAAAGTCCAGCACATCACGGGCTACACGACTGTGCCACATTCCCTGGTTCACTTGTTTCTGTTCTCCAGCTTCCCAATTTAAATCACCTCACCTCCTCTTCAAGTATCGAACTCAAATGCCATTCAGGCATCTTTGCCAATCATTTGCAACCAATAGCCGGAAGGGCTTTCTTTTCCATGAGAGAAACAGTACCTCGCTCGGTTGGCCGTTGACCAGCGAGCACGGTCCGTCAAAGTCGCATTCAGGGTGGAGATTCGGTGAGTTGAAAGTGGGGCAACCGCTGAGTCGAGAGTCGACTGCCACTTGAGTAACTCTTGGAGTAGCAGAATCAGCGCTGTCGTTCGATCCGGCCTGCCCATACTATCCGGAGGGAATCCCTGTTTTTGCTCCTCGTTTCTGACAATCGTCGACTCTCCAAATAGAAATTGAGCAACATTCAATTCCTTTCAGTAAACCAGTCCCTTCACGTTACCATCTTGAGCAAACCATCCCTCAACGAAGTAGTAAACTCCTCCCCAAACTCAGCGTCCACGCTCTTCAACCCCCACGTCACCGAGATAACCAACCCACCCTCCGGGTCCCCAATAACGTTCACCCCCATCGCAGGCCCAATCACCGAATCACCCTGCCCCCAAACCAGGTCTCCCATTTTCCACTTGTCCGAATCGCTGGGTGCATCATCATGATTGACGCGCCCAATATTTGACAGCGTAACGGAAATCATCCGTTTCTTACCCAACGACGCGCGATTGAACGCCTTTGAATCCCCCATCCACGAAAGGAAGCCGAGGTTCCCGGCCGCGTATGCCTTGCGCTGGGCGATTGAAGCCGTCGTGGCCGCAGCGCCGTCCCACGAAAAGGCCGCGTGCAGGGGTGCGAAATCCTGAACGCTAGCGACGTAGTTGCATAGGTCATCCGTCCGGGCAACCGACGTGTCGATGAAGGGACGCAGGGAGACGGGGACGTTGATGAACGCTGTTGTGAAACCCGATCCTGCGATGAGCCGGGAGAGTGTGACGACTATGAGCTCGTAGAGTAAGCCCGTGATGCTGGCTCCGTGCGAGCGGCATGCGGAATGCAGCTTTTCGGTGGTCGAGGACGGAATGGTGATGAGCCGGAAGTGAGTTTTTGTGCTGGTGACAGATGCAGGGAAGGCTTTGCCTGTCCAGGACCAGTAGGCCTGGTTCAGCGGGCCTGGGAGGAGGCCGAAACAAAGCATCTTAAAGGAGGCGGACCACGAAGGGCGCGTGTTTATGACGTCAAAGACGCTAGGGGGGAACGGAGTGTCGGGGACGTCAAAGACGGAAGACGGGGAGAAATCATGATCAGATGTCTTGTGGAGCGCGCGCAGCAGCGAACGGTGGAATGTAACAGCGCTCAGCCCATCGCCAATGATGTGATTCATCGCTAGGAGGACAAGATTCCCTGGAAGCACCTCCACTCGCCAGAGCGGCATGTCCTCCTGCGAGGGGTCGAAAACTCGAGACAGCTGCTCTTCCATGGCAGTCTGAACGTCTTTGTTCGAGAATTCCACCACACGCGAGAGGTCGATGCGAGGGAGACGAAAGAAGGCGACGTCACCGTCGAATCGTACGCCGAGCGGCGCGTGCGCCTCGATCACGTTCTTGAGGGCGGGAAAGAGAATTTCCTTGGTGAGCGGTGTGTCTCCTCGCGTCGTGTAACGAGCGGAGAGCGCGATACAAGTGTCCATTCCCTGGAAACACCGGGCAGCATGGTATTTCTCCATGCCGTCTGCAACACGAGAGCTTAGTTGCTTGGATTGGTTTGAGGTGAGGACTGACCGAGCGGGCGTAGTCTCTGGCTTGACATGGTGGTTGGTGCAAAAGATGAAACACTGGTAGAAATCAGGGGCTGGGCGCCGTGATGCGCACTACGGATCAGCAGATGACGGTAAATACATCAGACCGGATTGAACAGGTCAACAGGGTTGTCTACTTCTTCAGGCATTCAAGTAAATGACCCTTAGTATATTGCCCGACCGTCCATGAACGGCCATATGCATCGTCCCTGTTCAAGTACGCACAGCATCTACCTCTGAGTACCTCTTGAGTACTCGAAATTGTAAGAATGCGATGAAGTTGATCTGGCAGTACGATAGAACTTCCTCGAGGCTGGTGGGTTATGTACAACTCGTTTACCAATTATTATTCACCATCTCTTGAACTCAGTGATCACGGCATTGTGATCCGACATCCCATACTATGACAAATGTTGGACAAATGACAAACATGTGTGTCCTTGTGTGTCCACATCTTGTCCTGCACCACCATGAAGTTAAGCCTCGATGTGCCACCGGCTGCCCTGGGTAAAATTCCTTCCCAACCTCTTCTCCATTCATCTGATGGATCCCGCCTGCAGCACTGGCCGCCCGCGAAGCTGATCACGGCGACGAACTCACAAGCTCCATTCGGCCACTCATGTATCGGGCGGTTTCCTGTCGGTTTGGCAATACAGAAGAGCCGGAAGGCGGGACTACCTCTGTAATCATCGGACACAACCCCCAGATCCATGGAAGCGGTATCAGGTTGGCCATCTCGTATGAGCGCAACACGAAAGTGCTTGATTGCGCGGAAAATCTGGCTTTACTCGAGGACAACCAGGATCAGGGTCTCGATGAAACTACGATAAAAAAGGTGTGCTATCGTCCTGTCGCCGTGCCCCTCTGAGACTGGGCGCAGATTCTTCCGAAAATCGACACGCTACCAGGCTGCAAAACGATCGTCACTTTCGAAACTCTCGCTGACGGCTCATTCCATCTCGAATCTCACATAGAGATCGAAAAGAGAGTGGAGGAAGTTTTGAAACCCATCGAATGTCCCTCGGTCCTACTCTCCGACCTGGTTTGCATCAACGTGTTATCAACTTACGTGTACCTCGTCAACGCTCCATGCCTTGGCCGCGCGGTCTTCAAAATTCCGCAAGAGCCCGAGTTCGAGTTCGAGCCCGATACTTCCTTTGCTCGATCCCTCGAATTCTTTCTCGGGCTCCCGGATGTTGAGTTCCTCATTCGGCCAAGCCACATCGTGCTTGACACGGCCGACGTTCTGCGCGGTTTCTTGATGGAGTATTATCCAGCGTCGTCCCTCGCTCATGTACTCCGGCAACATCGGCAGAACGAACTCACGGGGAAACACGCACTCGGCACAGAGCAAATTCCCTGGGCCGTTAAACTAGCGTGGGCAACAGACATCGCGGCGGGCGTCGCATGGCTCCATTCGCAGGATATATTTTGGGGCGATCTCAAACTGGCCAACGTCGTCCTCTGCACCGACGGGCACTGCAGGCTTATTGACTACATGCCCGATGGTCACACTAAGGGTTGGTGCCCGCCCGAGTGTGCTGACGCTCTCCCCGGGATGCATCCAGATACTGTCGAACCATGCCACGACGTATTCGGCTTGGGGCTGATCTTGTGGAGCCTCGGTTCCCGCGAAGTGGTGACGCCGGAACAGGGCGATCGACCGGGTCCTGGTTGGATGTCGGAGATGCCGTATGAGTGGTTTGGTCGACTTGTTGACCGGTCGATGGCGAACGAACCCGGGGATCGCCCGACCGCGGATCATATGTACCAGACTCTCGTCTCACATGCTTGACCCCCATGCTCAATATATGTACATCGTGTCGATGTAGTTACGGAGGCCTCACAATTCAATGCACATTCAATTTTCAGTTCTGTACATGGCTGGATCCCGAGACACATTTTTTGACCACACTATTCTGCACTCCTGACACAACTCCACCGCCACGAGCGGCGACCTTCCAGACCTGTAGGAGATGATGAGCTCAGGCCAGGTAGCATAGGGAGGAGACGGACCTCAGTGTGAAGGGCTGCCTCTGAAGCCCGCTCTCTTGGAGCAATCGGGGGCCCCGCACCACACCCCAGTGGTCACGGCATAACTCTCTTTGGACCCACACGCCCTCTTTCTCCCAGTTTGCGGATCCGTCGGCGCTCTGGGGCAGTGCACGTAGCGCGACGTGTGTCTCCCGCACTTATAGACTCTGGTGACCGTTCCGCACATCGTTGTTTGATTATGAGCGGGGGTGCTGCTGCTGGTGGTGGTGCGGGTTCAAAGGGAGTGGGTCCACTGGTATTTGCCGGTCGGCTTTATATCCCAAAGACCTGGGACCCACAAAAGTCGGCCCCATGACGCTTCACGGTCAGATTGAATCAAAGAAAGACACGGACCGGAAAGTGGCACCGTCCGCCTCGAAGCCGGCCATTGCATTTACTGTGCTCGAAAGCGCACAAACGTTTCGACCACCAAGAGTGATGCAACTCAAGTCTCTACATAAGTCATGGTCATAGTATAGTAGTAAGTGTCTACGTCAGTCGGAGAGCTTCGTGGGGGTTATAAACTTACGGAAAGGCTCAAGCGATAATTGAGACTGCTATGAGCTCGCGCAGATTGAACGAATTTTGACACCCGGTTGTGATACAAGTTACAGAGGATTATGCAGTCAAGAGCTGACTTTCACTGCCTACAATTTTGCCTGGAATGGCCATCCCAGCACGTCCCCCTTCCTGCGGAATAGGCCTCGAGTCAGCTCAAAATCGCACAAATGAGATACATAAACCGAAACTCACGGAAGTTCAAGGAGCGGGACGACCGCCGGTCCATGATCCACGCCGAACGCAGGCGCCGATAAAGCGACATTGAGCCACAATCCAGAAGACCAGTCGCCGGTGAGATAAAAATTAGCCTTTCCCGAAACGATAGGGCGGATGCCGAAGGATATGGGGATCCCCCTTTTCAGGTTTCCCTTGACTTGAGCGAGTGGGTACGGGATCGACTGGCGACTTTGACGGAGAATGTCGCTTCCATTTCGAGGGTTGAACGGTCGATCCATCCTTTAAGCTTGGAGGGAAGAGTGAGGGACAAGACGCAGGGAGAGGGTTGACGACGTACGATCCAGGTGAAGTCCCAGAGCGGCAGCTGGATGTCGATGCCCAAGCGGGATGGGTTGCTATGGTCTGGAACGGCAGATGCTTGGATGTGCTCTACTGTGCCGTCCGCCGACGGTGCGTCGGAAGAATCGTCCTGCCCTGCAATCCATTCTGAGGCGCCCACGTCAGCCCCCGGGGATGGGACAGTAGAGTGTAGGTGAGAGGCAAGGGCAACTTGAGCGTCCATCATGGTGAACTGTGAGTCTGTTCACAGGCTTGCGGGCAGCCACGTATGAATCTGGGCGGTTGTGGGCGTGAGAGAGAAGCAATTTGAGCAGTCATTTACGTCGACGGATCACGGTGACTACGTAAAAGCCAAGTCGGAGTCAAGCGAATCGCTGATGCCGTCCTCCGTACAACGAAACCTGTCGGTGGGTTTTTGTTCGGGAATAATGGAAGATGACAGAAGAAAGCAAAAATCTCTTCAAGTACTTCCAGAGTACAAAAAATTGCGCAGGGGCTGCAAGATCTTGGCAAGATCACCAGTATGGATCAGGCCCGATTCGAACGGACGCGTTTAGATCAACAAGATTCTCTCTGCGCATGTTCAACTGTGGACCTCCAGTTGCCAGTCAAGTTGTACGTACATACTGCAGAGAAATAACGTACACTCTGTTGAAACTATCCGCGAATCGTAATTCGTTCGTTAGGTCCCGTTCCGTTCCTCGTCGCACACGTCCATCACTCACTCACAACGAAATCACCCTCGTCCCAAACTCCGCCACAGGATGCCTCGATCTCGGTCCCAGACAGCTCAAAAACATCAACCCAGTGGGGATCTGCAACCTCCGTGCCAGCGACACGACATTCGCCGGCGTGAACGCGTCTTGTGCGATGATCTGCGCAATTAATTCGAACCTCAGTTATACGATTCGAATCACCAAGACCAAACCAAAAGCACTTACGAGGTCAATGGATTTTCGGAAACGCTTCGTCATACGGCCGTCAGAATCAGACGTTTAGATAGGGAGGGGAAGAAAAAACCCACTCTTGGCATTCGCCTCAAGCTCCGACGGAATCCGCTCCCCATCCTCCTCGTCACCACAAAAATGCACCAATCTTCATGCACGACGTCTCCTCGTTCTCCCGGACGTACAATATCATATGCAGGAGATGGTTGATCTACGAATCTACGATCCTCAGCCGTGGAAGAAGAGGCGGGAGGAGAACGCACCTCATCCGTCTTGACAGCGATCCCTATCGCCGACGCTTCAACCTCGCCATAAGCCCGACCAACCACTTGCCCACGTGTTACTTGCATCCCAGTGGTGCAGCGTCGGGTACTGGTCGTGCACCCATTACACGATACCGAGTTTCTTGAGAAGTTCGCACACGCCGATCGCGAGGATGCCGATGAGGACGCCGCCGTTCAAGACGATGATGGCATCCGCGACGACCCAACGTCGTAGCCACTCGCGGGCACACAAAAAAATGAGATTTCTCTGTAAACAGGCTGAATATAACGACTGACCACTTGCGCAAGAACGCTCAATACATGAGCACCGTCGAGGAGTACCGACAGGGGAACCACCGCGATCAACAACACCGACATGAGCGTGTTCAATATGATGGCTGGCAGATGCAGATTGCGCAACACGAGCGGGAAATGCACTGGCTTATTGCAGTTTGCATAAAAGTTGGCACATCAGTGATTTGATCATTTGCCGCGCACCCGGATACTGATCTGATCAAAGATTGCCTTGTATCTCCGCAACCACGGCAGCTACTGCCATGATTTTACTACCTAAATTCATGATTCTCGAGCGCCGAATTTATGCATATAATAGACCAATGGAAATCCAGTTTTTTGTCTGAACCTAAACACCGAGTTCTCGGATTTTCCTGCGAGAACGCGGCGCTCAATCGACATGGTTCAAACACAAAGAGAGGTCAATTTAGTCTCCTGAACAGCCTCCCGAGGTCAGATATATTTTACAGTACGGGTATCGGCACCAGTGCGGGTCGGATCACAGGGGTGATCCGTGCTGACGCATACACCGCTCTCCCTTGGCTCTTCCTCTCCCTTCTGCCTCTATACACATCAAGAAGCCATACCCAAGGACGCCGCTACGTCAATGGAACTTAAACAGAGCCTCAAGAACGTTGAATCCGCTCTCGACGCACTGAAAACGTCGACATTCTCACTTGCCAAGTCAGGAGTCACGTCTGCAGGCATTCAGACGCATCACAACGTGGAATCGGGTGATACACGCAGGAGCGAGGCTGGGGGAGACATATCCGTCGCTGGGACATTGTGGTGCGTCACCTAACTCCTTCACTCTGCCCTTTTCACTGACTGGCTATAGTACTTAATGTATCCACCTGCAAGTCATCCATGGCCGAGCGACTATCCCCTTGGACGACCGGCCCACCGCCTAACGTGTAATAGGAGGCGTGATGGCTTGCATCTGCGTCGCTTCTTGAGCCGAGACCCCCAGCTGCATCCCGTGCAATACCCTCGACTGAATTCTACCTCCACCGTGACCACTGTTCTCCCTACCCCTCTCCCTCGCGGGCTGCGATATCGGTTGCCTGTGGGGGTTGTCCCCGGACCTTTTTCCGGCTGCTGCCTGCTCCCACTGTCGTAGCGCGCATCCGGGACGATCACACATATGATGTGACCGACTCGGCTCTTCCTACTGTCCGTAATCCTAGTCCCATGAATATACAATTTGGAGAGGTTGTCGGGGGATCTATTTGGGGCCCTTTTCATGTTTGAATCAAGTGGATCGAGCTGTCCGTTCTTGCAGGAAAAATCAGGAACCATTTGTTTAGGTTCAGAATAAAGTTTTGAATTCTGTTGGGTTCTTATACTGAAAAATTCAGGCATCCAAAACTACGAATTTGGGTAGTAAAATCATGGCAGTAGCTGCCGTGGTTGCGGAGATACAAGGCAATCTTTGATCAGTATCCGGGTGCGCGGCAAATGGTCAAATCACTGATGTGCAGTGATGCTTGAGGGGCGATAGGGCCTCAAGCGATAGGGGCCCTATCTGGCCCTAAATTAGGGCCCTATCGAGTCTGGGGTCAAGTCATAGGCCCTATTGAGGTCCTAAATCTTATCTTATCTTATCTTCACGTGACATTACAGAGACCAGGAGCCTCTGAGACACCTTGGAAACGGGGAGGTAACAGAGGAGCAAGAACTCACAGCCATCAATGCAACTGCAGAGTAGATGGAGCCGCAGAAATCAACATATCAGAGCATATCAGAGAATCAAACCCATCACGGACCTATTTCCTTTTTTGGCCACCCGCCTCGATAGGGCCCTATCGCGGGGCCCTATTTATAGGGGATTAGGGCCTCATAGGGCCCTATCGGTCGGCGGGGGTCGATTTAGGGGCCCTATCAGCATCACTGCTGATGTGCCAACTTTTATGCAAACTGCAATAATTCGGCCGATGTACTACGGCGTGCCTAAGACCAATTCAGTGACATGCGAGTCAGTGATAGAAGAACGCACATTCGAGTCCAGTGAGACCGAGCATCCCCAGACAAAATCCGCAGAATATTTGTCGGAGAATGGACGATGGGGACGCCGTACTGCCCAGATGCCAATTTTGCTGCAACTGTGCATTACCGATCTGACCCCAGTGGATGGCAGCGAATACGCTGAGCATCACAAAGATGAGCCTCTAACGAACCCGTTTCTTCTTAGGCTCGAATCCAGCCTGTCCATGAACAAGTGTCGATAGACAGGCTGGTCGATCTGAGTTTGAATTGGGTGTCTCTTGCTCGTCTGTGCCAGCGGAACCGTCGCCTTTGACGATATAGCCCTGCGAGACATCCTGACCGTTCGTCTACATAGATGCAAATTCCATTTTTACCAGCTCCACTGCGTATATGCTCTGAGTACGGGTACGGCGTACATACTGCCTCCCATCGGAGTCCACTTGGGGTGCTTTGACCTTCCGACAAGCGCTGAGACTTGCACAAGACTCGAGCGTTGCACAAATCGAGCGCCGCCCGCGTCGCAGAGAAGACGAGAGGCCGAAGATGCCGAGGGACGGGCCAAAGTGGGACACATCCTCGTCCACCCGCGTCCGGGCGATGGGGTGATGCGCGAATCGTTGAACGAGCGGGAAACTGTGGTACATGGTCGGCATAGAATCGTATGGGTCGTGGATCCGTGGATGCGGGTCACCAAAGTGGGCGGTTGTCGATCACGGTGGCGACGACTACGTACAGCTGTCGGTACAATGAGGCTCCTGTCAAAGAGGAGGAAGACTGTGACACACCTGGGGCCTTGGCAACTCCTTCAGCCTCTCCCATACTCTAGACCGCTCCGTCGAGGTTTGTGCTGTATCTTCGGCTTGTGGACCAGCCGGGATGCTTATGCAGATGTGAGGGTCGGTGGACAAGGAGATCTGGAAGGTCTTGACCGGAGTCTGGGAGTCCGTCGTTGCGGCAAGAAAGGGATGGGAGGAGAGCATAGAGTAGCGAAAGGCAAAGGTTGGGCAAAGGACAGTGATCAGGTATCAAATGCTGGCTTTGCCGAAGTGCCGAATAGCCTTTTATGGTTAAAGCAATCATTGATCGGGAGCACCACCGGGCTGTCTATCGACAATCTTCATAGAAACAAAGGATTCCGCGCATGTCGCGAGCTTTTGCCCCCGTTTTGAAATGAAAGCAGGTCCCGCTGTCTCCAACAAACTTTCAGCCGCCTTGCTCAAGAGGCGCAAATGCCCTGCACTTGTCTGAGTCTGCGTGTTTAAAGAGGAAGCATCTTACAACAGCGGTGGGCCCTGGTCGGTACACAACGTTCCAAGGGGAAGAATTTTGATTTGACCTTCTTGGGAGGATCCTCTGATTGATGCCAAACTACCTTTTGGGCGCCGGTGCATAATGCAACTCAAAGCGCCGGTGGCGCCTGCCACGAGCAAGTCACGAGGCGGATAATTGAGGACCCGAATTCAATGTACCTCGCCGTGATACAGAAGGCTAGTAGTCGTGACTTTCCTAATTATGTAAATGGCCATCCCAGCACGTTCTCCTTCCTGTCGAGTAAGATTAGCTCAAAATCGTGCAAATGAGATACTCAAACCAAAACGCACGGAAGTTCAAGGAGCGGGACGACGACCGGCCCATGATCCACGCCCAATGAAGACGCCGATAAAGCGACATTGAGCCACAATCCAGAAAGCCAGCCGCCGGAGAGATAAAATCTAGCCTTTCCCGAAACGATGCCCCAGATGCCGAACGATATGGGGATGCCGTTTTTCAGATTTTCTTTGACTCGAGCGAGCGGGTACGTGCTGTTGAGGTAAGATAGAGACCGACTGGTGATTTTGACGGAGAATGTCGCTTCCATTTGGAGGGTTGAGCGGTCAATCCATCCTTTCAGCTTTGAAGGAGATTTCAAGAATGAGGGGTAAGACACAGGGAGAGGCCTGGACGACGTACGATCCAGGTGAAGTCCCAGAGCGGCAGCTGGATGTCGATGCTCCAGTGGGATGGGTTAAGATGATCCGGGACGGCAGATGCTTGGATGTGCTCTTCCGTCACGGTGCTGCCCACCACCGGTGCGTCGGACGACTCGTAATAGGTTTCCTGGCCTGCAATCCATTCCGAAAGGTCTATGGACAAGTGGTCAGCGCGTGACGATTCCGACAGTAGTCCCCGCAGTGGCCCGACAGAGGGACCGGTGTGTGCCAGTGAGACAACTTGCTGAGTGCCCATCAGGGTGAATCGAGTCCGTTCTGAAGCTCACAGGCTTGTTGGCAGCCACGTAGAAGTGGCGGCTGTTGTGGGCGCTTGAGAACAGCTATTATGTTACGGATGCAATCATTTACGTGCACGGATCAACTTGATCCCATACAAGCCGGGTCGTAACGGAACGCGCATCTCTGGGTATGCTTTACGTCCAATATTGATATACAATAAGTAGCACGAGGGAAAAGTGCAGAAATATTTGTCAAATCTAGAGTACACAAAATTGGCGTCGCAGATGCACAATTGTACAATCAGCAGGCTCGATTCGAACGGACTTGTTGAGATCAACAATAAGTAGGCATAGATGTGCGGATTGATTCTCTAAAGGGACACTGGCTGGGGGAGAAATTAAATGGGCGGCCGGCCTGTGATGGGGATGATGCCGAGATGATCTCTGCCACACCGAGCTCCAAGTTTAAAACTCCGGCGGACTGCCGCGCGGTTCACTCGACTCATTACAAGAAATTCAAACTGAGATTTGGAGAAACGGCAAGTAGTATATGTACTACTAAATTTGCCGAGATAAGCTAGTCTGTGGCGCGGGCATGTGAAGAGTGGTGTGAATGACAGGCAAAGATATGCTGGCACGGAATGAACCTAGGCCGCTGGACGAACTCGAGAGAGAGAGGAAGGCGGCGCCTTCGGCGCGACCGGCATGTGCATGCCGGGAATGTGTAAGCATTACTTATCAGCCGGTGGTCTCTAGACAGTGCAATCCGAAGTCTGGATTGTGTCGGACGCGGCCTCTGGCCGCCGGCGCGCTTGATGCATCAAAAGGAATGCATCGCCTTGTGAAGGAAGAGAAAAGGCGGGGAAGCGAGCCTGCGGCCAGGGCCACGCGACGCGAGACTGGGATGAACCGACCGGCGACGACAAAGCGACCAGACGGACACCCGACGGAGCAACGCTCCAAAAGCGAAAGCGCGTCCGGCGGGCGCTATTGCGGCGTCGGGCACCCTAACTGGAGCGATGCGAAGTCATCAGGGAAGGAGCGGCGAACGTGAGGAGCAACACAGAGAAAGGTGTCGGGAATTATGCGAAATTTGATTATATTCAACGAGCTGTAATGAAATCTATTTCAGATGCAATCTCGTCTGCTATACCATTGGCCGAACAAAATGTCTGTTGTTTGTTAGCCCATGCTTTGGATAAGGCGACTGGGATGACTGTTTCCAGCCGCCGCCAATATATGAGAAAACAGTTCGAGGACCATCCGCCGATCTTCATGACAATCTGAGGTTCGACGCCCATACAAAGCAAATGTACCGAGCCACCAATACGGAAGCTGTGGCCGAACACCTGCTCGAGTTTGTTGGCCCTGAATATGTTGCCAATCAATTCGATAAAAGTCGACTTGACGACGGGGCGCCAGCAGCTGCCGTCGCGGAAAGCGAAAAATGGGGAGTCGGGAGGCGGAGAATGGTTGATGATTAAATGATTATCGAGGGCTGCGACGGGACAAAGGTTGTCGTTGGTGGCCGTCAGAATGAGAGAGCCACCCCGAGATCCGGTAGTTTTCGTCCAAGGGAGGTGAATAGTTATTACCGAAAGGCCGCTGGCATTAGACCGTGATAGCGATGAGGAACGGGAGACGTCGTGTGATGCATCAAAACCGTCCAGCTTCCCGATAGTCAATTCCCCGAGACGACGACAACCCCAAAATGCTGGGCATGCAAGAGCCCAAAGAGCTGCACCGCGGGGTGTAGAGATATCGAGATTGCTGCGTATGCATTGCATATGCTGCTCGGATACAGGTCCCCGCGGTGGACGTGTGAATTTTCCCTCTTTGTCCACAGCACGCAAGACCTTCTTGACACACGCTTCGTCTCCATGCCATGGTGCAAAATTGAGGGCGTGAAAGTAGGCGAGACCAGCCAGCCATCCCTTGGCGCTCTTCAAACCATGCGACCCGATGGAATCGGCAATCCAGCAAGCCAGCAAAAGAGGATCGGCCGGTGTGCGTAAGGTCTCCGGTATACGACGTGAATAGCAATACTGCGTGAACCGCATCAGCCCCGCAGCGTAGGTTGAGCGTGTCGTCGGTGCCAATGCGTTGGTCATCTCTGCCAACACGCGAGCTTTGTCGCTCGCCGGGAGGTAGCGGTGATCACTGACTTTGGCCAGCCCGTATGGTGAGGTCCACGCGAGAAGACGAGCTGCGGCAGGAACGTGAGGGCGAAATGGGGAGGGGAGGACCTCATTTCCCGCCTTGGGGCGACGGGCTTTGTGAATGGAAGGGAACGCCAAAGCGTATGCGCCGGCAGAAACGTCCCGCGCGTATTCCAAATCGTCGAGAGACGGTGTCGTGGACGAGATGTGGGGGTGTGCGTAGCCCGATTGGGAAACCGTAGCTTGGGAACGCTCGGCTGTGCCGTTGTCTAGATTGTCCGAAAGGTGTGGTGTGGAAACCGTCTGCGACGAGACTGAAGCGAGTTTGTCGACTCGTGTTGACTGGATGGGACAATCGTCGGACTGCTTTATGTAAAAGGGGATTACTGAAGAAGCGAGATCTGGCCGTGGATGGGCGAAAATCCGACTGGAGGTGTCGTGCGGGCAGCTGCGAAAGTGACATGGATGCAAACGAGATCAAAAATTCAAAGATGATCACATAAAACTCTGGCTACTTCTAATGGCAAATCGAAAGAACGGCGTAAAGGAGGGGTGTCTGGTAATGTACCACGAGATAATGAATCTGCGGGGTTCTCTGCCGAAGCAATGTAGAGGAAATTGGGAACGATATTATGGAGTAATTGAATCTCCCTCGATCGTCGAACGCAACGATTGAGTGCATCGTTCGAGCTGCGGCCTTTCTCATGCGCTCCGATAGCGCCAAAATTATCAGAACGGATGCGCAAATGGGCGTTGCGGAAACCCTCCTGCGCCAACAACATAATCGCCACCTCAATCGCCACGGCCTCAAGCCACCCGATCTCGCATGTTACGCCCACCTTCAAACGCAGCGCGAACCATTTCTCGCCCAGACATACCCCAATGCCCCAAGATGTCGAAGCGTCGACATATATGCCGATATCCTGGAGCGGCGGTCTGGTAAGGAACCGGCCAGCATCGTCGTTGGCGTAGAATTTGAAGGCATTCGATATCGAGGGAAGGTGCGAGTCGCCCCTCTCGTAGACGAAACAAACATGCACAAGAGTGCCGTGGACCTTCATCAGGTCCCGTCTGGTAACCATGCCCCCAACGAGCACTCTATCCAAACGCGCCAGATATTTCAGACATTTCTCCTCGGGCAGCCCGACTGTCTTCTTGGAAAACGACCAGGTGAAACCGATAGAGACAAAGTCGTCTTCGAAGGATGTGCCGCACTTTTTCTTGTTCCATGGAACTTGGAGGTCCGAAATGGCGGAAAAGAAATCATTGTAGGAGAAAAGGCGGGATGACAGGAAAAGGATGCCGGAAATGTCGTCCTCGTAGCGTAAGGTAATACCATCCTTGTCTAAACGCAAGGTCCAAATTCGTGCGACTGCAGATCCCACTTGGCCCGCGTTGCTGCTGGCTGCGGCGAGTCCGAATGGATGGCAATGATCGATGTAGAAAACACCGTTGAATTGAAAAACAAGGTAAGCCTTATGGCTGGGATGAACGGGGATGGTTCTGTGAAAGGACTCGATGTCAAAGGCGCATGCGGTGGTGCCCGGGGGAGCATTCGCGATCTAGTAGGTCAAAAATGTCAGCGGAATGCACACCTATCAGATTGAGAGGAACAGAAAACGACTGCGCCCCGTGTAAGGGTGCATGAAACATGATGCAAGATAGCACACCCGTATGAATGCGTCGGCCATATGCGGCCAAAATAAAGGAATTGCATCCCGTATAAGGGATCCAA
This sequence comes from Roridomyces roridus, assembly GCA_029378245.1. Taxonomy (NCBI): domain Eukaryota; kingdom Fungi; phylum Basidiomycota; class Agaricomycetes; order Agaricales; family Mycenaceae; genus Roridomyces; species Roridomyces roridus. Next base: position 58,366 of record JARKIF010000169.1, read on the forward strand.
TAGTGGCGCACCCCGCATGATGGAGTGCACCGGCCGTATGCAGCCAAACGAATAAAATAGATAAAATGCATGCGAACACCCCGTATAAGGGGTGCAAAAAAATGCCCACCCCGTATAAGGAGTGCGCGATCCGTATGCGGCTACCAACAAAATATGGAAAGCACGCCCCGTATGAGGGGCGCACAGGCCGTATAATAGCCAGGAAATGGTGGTGCACCCCGTATGAGGAGTGCACAGGCCGTATACAGCCGCAAGCAAAATATAATGAACCCATATCAGGGCCCACGGTGATACGACTGGTATCCGCACAGGCGTGTAAACAGCGTAAAATCGAGATTTGGTACGCATACCAGCACCCCTCGATCCGGTGGTAGGATGATAGGAATAGAGCCGAGCTCCGAGCTGCTATTCAAATGTGTTCACAATGCATTGAGAGAGTTTCCAGTACACTACACTTGGCTGTTCGATCAGGAGTCGGTTGTAGTGACTCAAATAGGCTTCCCGCGGGGACTCAGATATGCGGAGATACAGATATCAAGGAGATACAACAAGCCCAGACAATAGTCAGTGTTGGTCGAGAGTACAATTGAGTATTCTCTAGAGTTAGCGTGCAGTTGCACAGAGATCAATGTATTAAATCAAGTGGGAGTGCTTTCCTCGAAGAGATAGCCTCCGCGGAAGTGTCCGAGATGATGTATACAGTTGCTGTTACAGCGGGATGGTGTGTCAAGCGGTTGTTGAGCAATGTGGACTCGAGCCACAGAGTGGTGTTGCCTTTGCAGTTTAGGATCCGAGAGGAGAGTGACCCCGAGGGGTACTTCGCGGACTGAACATCCAGAAAGGAAATGACAAGTGGGCGAGTCGAACTCGTGCACTGGTACTAGTGTTTGATCATGTGATCACGGAACGGAGCGGAGCTGCGGCAGACGATCAAAGCGATGATCGGACATCACGGTCTGGACCAGGGCACAGGGTTGGCCCAGGGTTTCACCGCAGTCATGGCTAGCATGTCAGGATCTGCGCCAAGGCGGAGTTGGACCAATCAGAAGAGCTGTCAAGGAATGACACACACGTTGGGAGCCAGAAATAGCCTCGAGGACATAATCAGGGTGATGCACACCCGAGGGAAGGGACAATCTTTAGTCATAGTAGTTTAGACACGCCAAGCATGTAGAAAAGTATATAAACCCCACGGAACCTGAGGGTACATCATCACATCATGCCCCCCCTTCTAGGGACTCATGGGCATTGGTGTGGTCTTGTGTCTTCCTCGGAGATTTGTTGATTACATTCTTCTTGGTAGTAGCAATAGAAAAGCATTTGTTTGGGTATAACTGAGGGATCTAAAGTCAGCTATAGACTTCTTGAGTTGTATTGAGTGTGTCTCCTAAGGGCACTACTCTTCCTACACTTGCATTTAAAGGTACCCGGGCTCTGGTCCAACCTGGGTCAGCTGCAGAAGCATACTTAAGGGGTAGTGGGTTGCCCTCTGCTCTGTAGTTCCTCTCCATGTTGTATTGGGGTTGTAATTGGTGTGATTTGGTCGATGATAAACAGGAACAGAGTCAATTGGGACTTGGTGGTTCGGGTCATCGACTCCTCGAACTGGTTCGAGGCTTGTGTTTGGTTTTCAATCTACAATATAAAAAGACTTATTGCTGCATTGCAAACCCTTGTGTCGTATTCGAGAATAAAGCCTTGCAGTAGGCCTCTTGAAAGAGATCTAGTCGGTCCGAGGACTTTCGAGAAGCTGAACAAAAGACCAAAACCATTGATATCAAGTGAGCTGTATGCTCCGAGGAGCTGCTTCAAGTCGAGCGGGACGTTCAATCTTACCTATATACTTTAGGGTGACCCCGAACTCAACCGTAGTCGAAGTTGACTGGCCCTGGCTGGGGTGTTGGATGTTTTGGTAGTTGGTGTTATGGTGTTGGGGTTTTTTGGGTTTGTTGCCTTTTGGGTAGCACTCCGCAGACTCAGCCATTGCTGCTCCACATTCACACTTCACTGGTGCGCAGTTACAGACGTTTCAACGGGTCGTATACAACCGAAAATCAAGAAATCAAACTAACCGTGTCGCCCATCTTTTTTGCCGAATCAAACGCCGTGGGGAATTGCTCTTTGTCAATGAATGAATTGATATCGGGAAAGCCCTCTTCCTTCGCCTCCTTGGAAAGGTTCCGACATACGCGATATTTGGGTGGCTTGCCTGGTCCCTGCTCGCTCTCGGAAACCAGGAGGGGGGAAGAGACAACGGGACCACCAAGTATTCTCTCGACGTCCGTGAGTTGAAAGGGCCCGGAAATCCGCCGCGCGTCGAGCTCCTTGTCAACATATGCCTGGACGACGTCGGGGTGGGCATCCACAGAAGGGTGATTTTTAATGACGATGGTACGTTCGAGGGTGGGCATATCGCCGATGGGGAAGCCGTGACGAAGATTATTGACTAGTTGCGGGAATTCGTCCAAAATATCAAGATGCACCAGGGCCGCTTCAAAGGCGTTGGTGTCGTATGGTGTGACCACACGTTCCAAGATTTCTTTGTCAATTGGGTCAATAGGCGAAGGGCGATGATGAAGGGTGTGGGTCAAATCAGGGAAAACCAAAGGAGTGTGCGCGAATAGGATGTCGGCTATCTGGGTGTCAAGCCCGGTCGTGGAAACGGGCGCCGTGCTGGTCGGACCCGCAATACGAACAGAGGTGGGCGTATTCGTTGGTATGATGGGGGAATGTAGATTGGCAGCGGTCGTTGATATTGAAGTAGACACATATGGGCGTTGAGGTACCGACGGAGAGTAACGACCATCGTCTTCCGTCGTGATATCCCCGGGCTGCGAAATGCCTGGTTTCATCACGGGTGTGGGAAGGGTCGTGTTGCTGATAACCGTGTCCACGCCGAGCACATATTGGGCAGAATAGTGTGCGCTCGTCGGCCCGAAATTGAAACCGTTCGTTTCCGTCGATGGGAATACCGTTGACGCCACCCGGAAAAGGCTGCTGGTTTGACCGTGGTTGTCTGGGTGGGTCTGCCCGACGGTTGTCCGCCTCCACCTTGCCGTATCTGCCATCCCCTCGAAACCCATCGGAACCGCCGCCGCCGGAATATCCATTTCCCCCGTCACGACCACCGTAGCCTCCACTCCAGCCGCCGTGCACGTTTCCCGGGCCCTGAAATCCACCATGACCATGGCCGTGGCCAACGCCACGACCATGCCCGCCTCTGCCACCGTATCCTTCGCTGCTGCCACCGCCGTAACCATGATTTCCGTAACCCCCACTGCCCTGGTATCCTCCGCCGTGTCCTCCTCCGCCGTATCCTCCACCAGCGTAACCCCCGACACCGAAACCGCTCCCGCCTCTGTTCCATCTCCCGCTGCCACCAACAGTGCCGCTGCTCGTTTGCCCGGCGTCGTGAGCATCGCGAAGGAAGCCCCGTTGGTAAGGCGAGTTACCCAGACGTGGTTCCACGCGACGGCTTCTTGCGAACGCATCCGAGTCTGCGGGTCGTTTGGCAATATTGGGGTCCTCCGATTCGTCGTCCATTGTCAGCTTTTCGAGAAACATGCTGTGTGCGAGCAATGAAAATGGTCGTGGAGGTCTACTGTACATGGCCTTTATTTGGTTAGAAGACCAGCGGAACCATCGCTCAGGCTTGAAATCTGAAGCGAGACGCTCTTCGACGAAATTCAAATGCTGCTCGATGTTGTGTGCGATGTTAGCACCCGGGGATGCATTTTCTGGTGTGGCATGTTTGGCGATAACGAGGAGATTGCGCAAGGCCTCGATGATGTCGGAAGGGGGGTTGGCAAAACCTTCGAGATCGTATTCCGAGGAGCCCTGACCGAGGAACGCTGGTCCGTCGAAGCACACCACCGATTTTGAGCCCAGATCCGCAGGAGCATGCTGAACCGTCGGGACTTTGGCACCTCCTTCGAAACGCTTCAAAGACGCTGGGGCGAGTGCCTGTAAAGGAATGAAACGGTGGTGGACTAAGGAGGAGATCATCTGCTGAGGGATGGGGATGCCGAGACGGGTCTTCAATCCCGGAAGAGTGGACCTGAACGATCCTAACAACCTGGCAGCGGCAGCGGCATCATCGCTAGCCATATCGCGGTACTGCGCAATTAGCTCGGCCAAAGACGCGCTCAACTCGCCGACACTGGACAAGACCTCCTTATGGTTGGCCAAACTCGCCACCTCTTCGGCCGAGAAGGTCCACAAAGCCATCAACGGCGGTCCCACGTCCAAGCTATAAGACTGCTTCGAGTCGAAAGCCGCCTGTGCAGCCATCGTTTGCAAACGGCTCTCGAGGTTGGCGTTCTCGATACGCAGGTTTGCAATGTTCCTCTCTCGAGTGCTGAGGATAGTCGAGGAGCGAGAGGGCGGTGTGGCAAAGAACGCTTCCCAAATCGTCGCGTCATTGTACGGCGCTGGGATGTTGGCGTTGGGCATAAACTCCGTGGGCTTGTATTTTTGATACGTAGGGGTGGTCATATTTGCAGTTTGGACGCGTAACGAGGACGAAAAACGCGCAAAAGAAATGAGAAAAGGGAATCGAGAAGGATGGTCGGGATCAGACGAGTCTGATCACGGCATCCATCGGCAAACAGTCGTCCACCAAACTCAGCAAGAAATATACGAGTCGGAAGGTACATGCCCGCTCTCACTAACTAGCTTATCTTCCGCTGACCCTACGCTCGTGCCTCGCGCAGGGTCATCTCGCACTTTTGCTACTTGTAATACCTACACTTTGCTCAGTATGGCATCAAGTTCCCGTCTCGGTCGTAATATTGATTTCCCCATGTCACGAGCGACTGGTCCCACTCGTCGTAGTAAGAGTTCCCTTCTTGGGCAGAATATGATGGAAAGGTGGGTGGTGGCGGAAGATAGAGGAGACGCAATCGGAATCCATCCTCAACATGCTGCTGAAGGGGGATGGCAATATCAATCTGCGGAGGCCGTGCAAAGTAGGCCTTCAGCTGCTCGAGACGAGCGGTGTCGCGTTCGGGGTCAGTCCGAGCAAGAACGAACTGAACAAGGGCCTCATCCGACAGATGGCGAAAATCTGAGATGGTCAAGCTTCGGAGGTTGGGGCACAATATGCCACCGGACCCTGAAATGTTTGATGTTAGGGCTTCAACAACCGAGCAATAAGCCGGAGGCCAGCCTGGGGTCATTGGCTCTCCACCAATCGTCAGGTCCTCTAATTTGGTGGCCAGTGTCAGTACTTCCAGGAGCGTATCCTGGAGCATGGTGCTGACATGCAGAATAAGACATCTGAGCAGCGGGGATGACCGGAAGATGGGGACGATAGGCAGCGAGTTGGCCCCAGCTGCTTGATCGCTGTATTTGAGGAAGGACAGATTCGGCATGCGGAGGCAATTGAGGAATGTCATGGTGGGACTGCTGCTGCCCCGGTTCTCAATTGAGAGGAACTGCAGCTGGTCCAGATGACAACTTGGCTCATTCCCATCCTCATCATGCAAATATACAGAGAGGATGCAGGACTTGAGTTGCGAACACTGACTGAGAGCATTCAGCAGCGCCTGTGGTGAAGGATCGTAATGGCCGAGCTGAATGTGGCACAGCACTTCCCAGTGAATGGGGGTTGAGAACAGGAGATTTGTTCCCCGGGCAAGTAGCGAGGTGAGAGTGGGTGTGGCTAAAAGTGGCAAGCCGTCTATGAAGTTGATGCCCTCGATTGCAACACATCTCAACATCGGGACGTCTCCGTGAGATAGAGCCTCGAGCGGCTCCAAATCCACGCAAGGAGTTGCTACAAAGCGGAAGCATCTCCACCGGGAGGCAAACTGGATAAGGGTCTGCAGGAGAGTTTTCGAGGCGTTGAAGGCCCCTTGGTCAAGATCATGGTCTTGTTCAGATCCCTCCGACGCGCCAGAGGAGGAATGACGCCCCACAAAGGATATTGTGAGAGGCAGAGACCCGGACCGCAACAGCCAGTGTTTCACCGTGTCGTTGACTTGATTCAATCTGCTCGTTTCGACTCCTACAGGTGTCGGCGGAGGAATGAGGTGGAGAGATGCCCAAAGATACGGCGTCGAGAGAGCCAAGCTTCTCCAACGCTGGGAGATGCGGAAAAGGATCAGAGGGGCGTCATCCACGGAGAGAGTCGGAGGTCGATGAGCGGGGAGAGATGCTTTGAAAATCTCCTGAATGATATCGTCGGGCATTCGACGAGCCTGCGAGAGCAATGCCAGATGTGCATCCATGAAGTCTGAGAGCTCGTCGCGCTTGCGTTGCATGCGGTCGATGTCCTGCGTTATTTGGTCCACCTCCGTGCGCAAAGCAGCCAGCAGATCGTGGATGCGACGGCGCTCGTCATCGGAGGGAATGGAATTGGTGTGCAGTATGCTTTGGAACGGCGACTCCATCTGGGGGCAATCGGTGTGTTAAGGCGTCTTTGAAAGGGAGATAGCTGGATTCTGACCGAAGTTCAGCCGCTTAGGGAGCCGAGTGGATGAAGGCAGGAAGACAAATGCGTCGTGGGTCAATCGTGGGTGCCGTGGCATCAGTGATTGACAGATCCGGGATGCGCACATGTGACTCTGGGCCCAGTCGCGTCGACGCGCCAGGCACAGAAACGACTGCGGCTTCCCTCACTGCTCGAGTCACAAATCGTTGTTTCAAGACTTGTTGATTGGGCTCATAAAAAGTGCCCGAATCGAACGGACGCACGAGATGACTCCGCTGCTCCGCAGTGCGCACAACACTCTGCCGCACCTGGCCATCGCAAACAGAAAGGATATCTTCGTTGAACATTCGTAAATATCGTAATCATGAAACTCGTTACGCGTCGTAGGTAAATATCCACCTCCCTCTTGTTCTGCGTCCAGACCTAAACTTTCAACCCACGGCCAATGCGCCGGGGGGCCTGATCATGACTCCGTTCTCATTAATTATGCTTCCGACGGGCTCCCATCGTGCGGTATGATTGGAACGGTTCAATACGACCGCTGTGCCAGGCGGCGCCGGTGCATGCCCGAGGCTGATTGGTGGGGATGCAAATCGGCCTTGCGGTTTGTTGTTGCGCGATGGCTGCCTCGCAACTGCCGCAGGGATGAGAGCGGAATCCGCCTTGGCATTGTTGGCGGCAATCCGGCTGGAGCGCCGGAGAGGTGTGGGGTGTACCGGTTGGGTTTTCTTTCGTGGGGAGGAGGAGTTTGTTCGTGTAGCTGGCATTAAGAAGAGTGGGTGGTTCTGAATTTCCACTCGGGGGCCTTTTATACCTCACAGCTTGAATGTTACGGACCAGAACAATGAGGCTGGGCCAGCGAGACTGGGCCCAATCAGGATGGATTGGGCCAGACGCTTGGACCTCACAGCGAACAAAAACATTCTTGCGTTTGGACCTCGATTGAACGCTGGTTCAAAGCGCAAACCGAACGCCGATCAGTCGGAGCTCCGAGCCGAGATCAATTTGATGATCCGTCGGAAACCATCATCACATTCCATCTCTTGTCAGCTACGCCACTCCTCTCAAACGCCCGCACACGATTTCCGACGTCCGTACGTTCCATTCTTTGTTTTCGTCCTAATTGCTCCCACTTACGGTGTTATTATACGGACCGGTGGCAGTCGTCAGAAGGTCTTGACAGGCACTGCCTTTGCCGCCTTGTTACCACACCTTTCCACCAACCACGCACCATGAACCCTGCAAATGGGGTCACTCACAGGCGAGTACTCACAAGCGTCCTTGACACTAGAGCTAAAACATCACCCCACAGCCCACGGACGCGCCTCAAACCGTCACTGACTCGTCGGGGGCGGGCGGAAGGCTGAGCGCTCGTTGTCGCCGTATCCTGTTTTGGGTCCATGTCAATTCACGGAGAGTTTCTTCATCGCGACGCACGCAGAGCTCATGCACCACCCGCCCATCTCTCGACCTGCCTCCCCCATCTCCTTCGAACCCTCCCCCATCGACCGCTCTCACAACGAAAAGCTCCCAATTAGCCGCTTACCGCCCGAAAATTCGGGCAGATATCTTTTTGATATTGTGCGAGGCTGGTGGGCTGCCGGACTACTCCTGGACAGCATGTAGCCAGTGTGTGCCGCATGGCGCGCCATTGCCCTGGACACGCCCGTGTTGTGGAGCCATGTGATCTTCAGCACCTCCGGATGGACTCGACGATGTATCGAGCGCTCAAAGTCCGCGCCTCTTATCGTCGAAGCCAACATGACTTACACTGGGCTCGAGGACCGCGTATGCGGTGTCCTCAAGTTGTCGGACAGAATTTGGAAAATCAATCTCCAATTCTTCGCCCCAAGCCCGTTGGCAATCACACTTCTCAATGGGCCGTTTCCCATCCTGAGGAGTCTATCGGTGAACGTATCCAACTACTTCTTGTCCCCGACTCTGACCTTGAACCCCGACGCATACCCGATGCTCCGACACCTCCATTTCCGGAGCAACGTCACCTTCTTCCCCTGCCACCTCCCCACTGGCCTAGTTTCGCTGGAAATCAGCAATGGCTCAGACGGCGGCGTCTCCTGGGAGATATTTGCCCAATCACTCCAATCGCTCCCCGACCTCGAAGTCCTCACCCTGCACGAATTCGCCGTACCTCCCACCTCGGCTGCACGCATTCCGCTGCCGGCGTTACGAGAGTTGCACCTCTCTGCATGTCCAGCCGAATGTGCACGCCTCGTCGAAGCTCTCGACGCTCCCCTCCTCCGACGCTACGGCCTCCACCTCCGTACCGTCGATGATGCCGCAGCATGTTCGCCACAGTCCTCGGGGGCTTCGCGGACAAGACTCTACCCCGAAATCCATGTTCCTCCACC
>JARKIF010000170.1:0-66183 GCA_029378245.1 Roridomyces roridus
CAGAAGGAAATTGACGCCGTCGTTGGTCCGGATCGGTTGCCTACCTTCAAGGATCGCCCCAGCCTTCCTTTCGTCGAAGCATTAGTTCGGGGTGGGTGCTCTCCAGTTGACAGATACAAAAAAGCTCAAGGGTTCGAATAGAAACGCTGCGATGGAGACCTGCTGGTGCGTATATTCCCCACATCTCAATTGCAACTTGACAACTCAATTTCAAATTGCTTAGCCCGCTTCGGCGTCCCGCCACCAATCGACCGAAGACGATATCGTGGAATACGACGGCAAGGAATACTTTATCCAGAAAAGGAGTATCGTCTTTGCCGTTTCGTGGGCCATCGACCCCGACAAGGAGCGGTTCGCCCAATGCTGACGCGTTCATTCCCGAGCGGTATCTTGACGACAAGGGGGAGCTCAAGTCGGGTACGAGACCAGTGGCGTTTGGTTTTGGGAGGCGGGTGTGTCCGGGTGCGCCGTTTGCTGAACGCGCGTTGTGGATTGGTATCGCTATGATGCTTTGGGCGTTTGATATCCTGAAATCGGACGAGGTGGATCCCAAGACGGGTAAGGTCTTCGAGTATGGGGATGGGGATGATGCGTTTAGTGGGGAGGTATGTGTTCTGCAAAATCTCACTGGTGACCGAGTGCGATTGACTGATTTTCGATAGTTTTCTAATGCGCCGCATCATTTCCCTGCTGTGTTTGAGGCGAGGTCGGCTCATCATGCGGAGGTTATACGGCAGGAGTGGGCGGATTGTGAGAAGGATTTGAATGTGTTGTTACCGCAGCGCAAGGAGCGGTAGAGTAGAGCAGTGGTAATTTACTAGACGTATTTGCAAAAATTGAATTACATAATCGCGCAGAATGGACCGGAGGAAAAAGACCGACGAGGAGAATTTCACTGCTCAGCCCCGAGTCGAACGGGGATCCTCCACCCCTGATGACAGTAGAACAATCATTGGTGGCAGGCGCGGTGCAAGCTCCACTGAACTTACAAGGACCGAAGGATCGAATTCGTAAAACAGACAGAAGAGGTATTGCCAGCAACAACTCAACCAACGCCAAAGCCCCTATATTCGAGGGTCGCTCACTTGTTTAACAACAACAGGAAGTGCCAGATAAACGTGAGGTGTTCTCCTCGATCTCGAAAATGGCGACCGGGCCGTTGGTACTCAAACTCAGACATACACCACCAACCCGTGGTGATGTCTAACAGACATTTGACACAAACATCAGACGGACATTTTCCCAAATGTACAAATGACGCAACACTGAGATTTATTTGATGTTGACTGACTGACATCGGAACGATATCACTTTTCTCTCAGCCAGCTCTCAGATTAACAGTTCGACTGAGATTATTCCCTGACATCAGTGCAACATCAGTGCCCGATATTTTTGAATTTCATGTTTGTATGCCTACACCGTCGCCTGGCCAACACATAAGGAAGTGTACGGACATTGTCCTTTCCCCTAGCCGTCATCCATACACAGCAGAGTTGTCCTTGGATTCCGTCTGACGCTGCAATACCGTACTGAGTTGAGCTGCCAGGCGGTGTCCCGGGTAATATTCAAGGAAATTCATTTTGGGCATGGTCGTGGAGAAGTACTCCATGTTGACCGAATGCATTTAAGTAAACCGTGTCGAAGTTTGGTCAAAGACGTTTATTCGAGTCGAATTTCTCACGCACAGCAATCAGCCGTTGTCATCCAAATGAAGACAATGGGATCACGTGGGGTTGTTGTCCCTTGCCTTCTGCTTTCACCCTCGCACGATCCTCTCAATCAAGCTCGCTCCTTTCTGCCCTTCCATGCCCGCTGCCCACCGCCGATGGTGAGACCAAGTTAACTCCTGCGTCAGACTCAAAGTCATGGCTTGCCAGGTGCGCTGACGTCGTCGACTCGTCGGGGCCGTCAAGGCTGCATGACCCACATGGTACCAGCACCGCAGTCCACCTCACGGCCACCTATTAACTTCTGACAGACTTCTGCCCTTGCGCTGGGTCGTGCAAACCTTACCTTCACACGCAACGGCGCGATGAGTCATGACGGCCATGGACTCGATCGACCGGGCGGTGCGGGGGTACAGTGGCGGCTGCTGCGCTATGTGGGCTCAGGCGTGGACAGGTGTGTTGCAAAGCTCTCAAGATCTTCATGTTGACTGACGAGCCATCACGCGCGCAGAACCTCAATGCGACCTCGGCTGTGAAGGGAGGGTATGTATTCTCTCTCTCTGTCTCTCCCTCCCTCTTTCTCCCTCCAGTCCCCCTTCCTTTCCCATCCCTTTACCACTCGTGGCTCTTTAGCAGCTCTGGCACTTGTCCTGGCGTCCTTCAAGTTCCCCGAATACAAGTTCATCAAGCCAATCGTGAAGCCCACGCTCAACGCGACGACAAGTCCAAGATCTCTTGCTAATCAAGTTCTCGTTCCAGTCCCGGCTCCCAATCAAACGCGACAACGTGAAGTTCAAGATCTCGTACCGTTTCCTGCTTTCCTGCTAACATATACCCCCGTCACCCACCTCAAACCTCAGGTCAAATGTGCTCAATGCATCAAATATGAAGTCCCCGCGTGCTCAACAGTGTCTCGCCCCTCACATCAAGACCGCAATTTGGAGAGAAGTGTCATACTCAAGACTTTCGTCAAATCTGCAAAGCAACCTCTTCGTCAATCAATTCCAGTTGGTGCTTCAAGCAGTGTGTCCGGAGTCAAGTCAACAATATCAAGTTCTCCTCAAGCTCGAGACCTCCCTGTTTGATACCTTCATTAGTGTACCCAATCCCGATGTATTACCATTATTCAATTATTATTATTCATTCTATTACTATTGGACCATTTGATTTGAGGAATGAGGAATGATAGTTCAATATGTGCTCTGAATGACCTTGGGTATATACCGGACTGACATTCCAGCGTTGACAGCAGGCTGAGGTCAGTGATCAGTCTGAAGTGCTATTGATTCGAGGGATGTATTCGATCCTGACGTCAGGCGATATCCATCTGACGTCCCGTTCTAATGTCGGCCAACATCCCCGGCTGACATCCACCCGAGATCATCTCGGGTCCGTGGTGTAGTCGCTCGTAAATTCTGTTAAAGAACGAAGGAGATATTTACGCAAAACAGACATCAACGAGTTTTCCACCCTTCCTCGAGAATTACCACATCCAATCCACCGTCGGAACCATAACCACTCTCAGGGAACTCCCACTCCCAACGCCCAAATGGAAACCTCCGCACCGACGGATTTCGATGCCGGAGGAGCCCCATGACGTCCAAGGCCTCGTCGAAATCCGGTCTTTTGCGCCAAACCAAAATCCTCAGATTGGGCGCAAGCGACGATTCGTCTTTGCCCAACGCCTCCAGAAGATAGCGCAGGCAAGTAGTAGAATAGAGATCCAACCGAACGACCCCCTTCATGCGCGGAAGAGTCAAAATTCCCAATATGCGTGAGTCTGAGCCGTACTCGATACGCAAATGCTCGAGAGTGCACCCAGAGCGGCCCAAAAACTGCGCGATCTGAAATGTTTTGTTCACGCTGTACGCGCGACTCAAGACTAGTTTCTTGAGAAACGGCGCTCGGAGCACGTCCAAGAAGTCGATGTGGCCGAGGATGGAGCTGTAGAGCTCGAGGGCGCCGATTCGCGATTCGGTTGGGGTAGGTGGGCTGCGACCGGGTTCGACGTCCATGATGGAGGCAGACGCCGCAAGGGGAAGGAGGGAAATGATCGCTAGTACATCCGACAGCTTGGGATTACGGAGGACACAGCGACGAGCCTGGGACCACGGAAGTAACTGTGGAGGGAAGGATTGGCGGTGGAGATTCATGGACACATCCCTCAATGCAGGAAGTGAAGCGATCGTGTCAAAGCGCGTCGACTCGTTGGAGTCGTCCTCATCCAGCAAAGGCTCCGGACCATCCAGTTCCAATTTCCTCAGTTGGGGGAAGGCAGCACGACGACCATGTTTGAGAAACCGGAAAACGTCGGGTTTGTCATCGAACGCGATTTCCTTCCATTGAGGCGAAAACGCAAACAACATGCCCAGGATCCCATCGCTTCTGCTTCCCTGGTTTCTAAACCGAATGAAGAGTGCAGTATTACGTGCACGCTGCAGTTTGGTCTCCAAAATTCGTTCCAGCTGGCTGCGGGCGTTTTTCTTCAAAAACCGTTCCAGCCGTCTGCGGGCGTTTTTCGGACTCGGACCTGGAAACACAAAATGCGCCCATAGGTGGGGGCAAGCGATCGCCATTTCCCGCCATTTTCGACACACACGCGAGATGACCCACTCCCCAGCGTCAACATTGAGCGGTGTTGTGGGGTCGACGCAGTGCGTGAAGATTTCCGCCAGCATTTCGTTCGGGAGGCGCCGGATCGGTGCAAGGACTGCTGTGTGGGATTAAACGAAGGTTTCCAGCTCTGTTCGTCGCATAGCGAGGAAGTCAATTGTGCTTTTAACACGCTTGAGGTCCCGGCGAGCTTCCTTGATGGCAGCGGCAACGCAGAGTGCTTGGGGGCCAGAGGGTGGCGCGTCGTTGCTGGCGATGAGCTCTGGACATGGGCTCAGTGGAGAGTCGATTGGAAAGCAATAGGGGGAGTCGCAAGGTGGTCTACATGAGAGTTAGCAGGCGCGCTTTTACAGGGTGCTGGATACGCGCCGTGTGGACATGGTGGTCCGGAATTGGTCCGGAGTCAGTAATCGGCCCTCGGGACCGAGTGAGTGATGGCAGATCAAGGCATCATGATCAGGGACCGTGAGCCGCGACTCGGAAGAATCGCAAAATCGAATGAACAGGCGCAGGATGAGGCACGCGTGCGTTGTAGTTGGACTTGAATACAAATTTAGTGCGACCACAGCTCGGGGCAAGCGATCGAGACCGCCCGCCATTTGCGCACGCGCGAAACAACCCACACCCGCCTTCCATTGGGTTCATCGGTTCAGTCACGTCCACGCAGTGAGCGAAAATCTCTGCGAGCATCTCGTTCGGGGCGTCGGATTGGGGATGCCAGGGGACCGGTACATCATGAATTGAGTGCGCAGCATCCAAGTTGTCGTGAAAACTCTGTAAAAGTTGCTGATGAAATTTCAACCAGCATGGAAGCTCTGCACTCAACCAAAGGTCAACCTAGTTTAGTATACAAAACGAATATCAACGAGTCTTCACCGGCTTCACCTTTGCCTCGAGAATAACCACATCCAATCGTCCATCCGACCCACTCTCAGGGAACTCCCACTCCCAACACCCAAATGGCAACCTCCGCACAGTCGGATTCCGATACCGGAGGAGCCCCACAATGTCCATCTCTTTAGCGTGGTCGAAATCTCGATTTTTGCGCCAGGCCAAAGTCTTTAGATGAGGAACAAGCGACGATTCTTCCCCGGCGTCTTTCCCCAGCGCCTCAAGAAGCTCGCGCAAGTCATCGATGCAATGGAGATCCAACCGGGTGATCTCCCTCATGTGCGGAAGACTCAAAATTTCCAATATGTTTGAGTTTGAGCCGTACTCAACACGCAAATGCTCCAGAGTGCACCCGGAGCGGTCCAAAAATGGGATAATCTTGTCCATTTCCTCGTCCAACTGGTCTGGTTCCTCAGGATTGAAGACAAACTTCTTGAGAGATGGTGCTCGTAATATGTCCAGGAACTTGAAGATGAAATTGTCGAGCTCAAGGGAGCCGATTTGTGATTCTGTCGGGGTAGTTGGGTGGGGACCGGGTATGAGGACTTTGATGGACGCAGACGCTGCAAGTGGGAGGAGGGAAAGAATCCATAGTACATCCGACATCGTGGAACGACAGAGGACACAGCGACGAACTTGAGACCACGGAAGGTGTAGTTGTGTAGGGAAGGATTGGTGGCCGAGGCTCAGGACCACATCCACCAATGCAGGGAGTGAACTGGTAAGGTCGAAGGGCGTCGACTCGTCTTCCTCATTCAACAACGGCCCCCAACTACGAGCCAATTCCAGTTTCCTCAGCCGGGGGAAGGTAGAACGGCAAGCATGTTTCACAAAGTGGGATAGATCTTGTTTATCGGCGAATGCGATTTCCTTCCATTGCGCCGAAAAAGGCAAGAAGATGTCCAGGAGTCCATCCCCTCTCCTTCCAAACCGAACGAAAAGTGGCGTAATGTCACTTGCACGCTGCAGTTTGATCTTCAAAACTCGCTCTAGATTGCTGGAGGCTTTTTCCGGACCCTGATACGGGAACACAAAATGCGACCATAGATGCGGGCAAGCGATCGCCATTTCCCGCCATGTCCGGCACACACGGGAAATGACCCACTCCCCGCAGTCAAGTCGATTGAGCGGTGCTGTGGGGTCGACGCAGTGTGTGAAGATTTCGACCAGCATTTCGTTCGGGAGGCGCCGGATTGGTGCAAGGATTGTTGTGTGGGATTGGATGAACGCTTCCAGCTCCGTTCGCTGCCTGGCGAGGAAATCGATTGCGTTTTGAACACGCTCGAGATCCAGCTGGGCTTTCTCGATGGCAGTGCAGACGGCGACTGCTTGGGAGCCAGAGGGTGGCGCGTCGTTGCTGAACAGGAGCTCTGGACATGGGCTCGGTGGAGGGCTGGTTGAAACGCAACAGGGACATGGAGACTCGCAAGATATTCTGCATGTGAGTTAGCGGGCGCGCGTGTAGAGTGTGCTGGAACTCGCCGTGAGGACATGGGGGTCGGGACCAAGAAGCCGGGACCGATCAATGATCGGTGAAACCCTTTTTTCACCAAACCGCCATTCCTGACGTGCCCAGAAAATATTTCAATTTCCAAGATCTCGGAGAGTTAAGTATCGACAGAATGAATGTGCTACACGATTTTTTTCCTTCAGAACCCGACACAGCACCGCAGAACCCACCACCAGCCCACGGAAAGCATTGTCAGGTTTGGATCGCTAACCAACGGCCTGCCCAGCTCCAACCGGAAGCCATTTCAACATGCTGTAACATAGCAAACCAACTGCCTTCCGTTACGGCTGCTCCGTAGAATACACGCTGGGCCCAAGCCGCAGTCGACGCTGGTGGGTTTGCCAAGCATGGGAATCTTGCTCCACGAAATTTCAATCCCGCTCACCTCTGATGGGTCTCATTGGTCCCCAACCGAGGAGGAGGAGAAGTGTGCGTGCGAGAAAAAATTACCACCCAGTATTATGAGGGTTGAGACGAAGAGGAGGAGCAACATGAGGAGGCAGGGATATTTCTTTCTCAACCGTATCGCCTGGACGCTCGGGTCAGTGAACGAAATAAGGTGTGTATCAAGTTGGGCCGCACCAATCGTATTGACAGCAGATTCAATTGCAGGACGCACAAAGTCCCATGAAGGCGCGTGCGATCCTCCTCCATCCCATATTTTGCGCAAACTGTCACAAGCGCAGCACCAGCCTTTTACAGTTCTACTTTGACCGCTTTGACCGCTGCAACACACTCCTCGTGATTCGGAGCGGGAACATCATCTCGACCTCTTCCAGAATCTCCCCGAAACGCAGCCTCGAGGTCTTTTATAACGTCGTCCAAGGTAACGGCGCGAGCGACGTCCTCCGAGTTCGTTTCACGCAGCACGCTATCGAGCTCCTCGTGCCACTGGTTGGCGCCACGCACGACCGTCTGGATGCTATTTTTCACTTTTGCGATAGCGTTGCTGACCTCCTGTGAGCCACCTGCGGCCACCTTCACCAGATCTTCGACGTAGCCTCTCACCTTGTCGCCTAGGTCACGGATGACCTGCGAGAACTTTCCCAAATTGACGTCGTCGGTGGGATGAGCTGGCGGTGGAGCCCTACGAGTCGTATGTTGTACATGGTGGAGGTGGTCGCGGCGCGCGACAGGCGCGACGGGGAACTGGGCGCACCGCCAGGCTGAAGCGCATGCCCCTGGGCGGCGATGGGTTGGATTTGGAGGAGACACAAGGCGGTCGGCACGAGCTTGTAAAAGGCTTTGAACTTCATTGGTGGGAGAGGATACGGAGAGATGGCGCCAACTCTCGAGGGTTACTTGTACTTAATCAGAACTTCAAACAAGGTTTGCCTTCAATGGCACGGCGTACAAAGACCAGGCCACGCTAAGATGGCGTGCATTTAACGAAGACATTTTCCGTTCAAGTGCGAACAAAGAATTTTGGTTGAAATTTGAGGGCACGTTCTTCTCGCTTGGCTTTGTCCGTCGTGTGAAGTGGTAGATGTGGAACACATGGAAGTTTCCTGATTGTAATTATATCAACCATCCGTTCCAACAGCCTGCAAGCTTCAAGATCGGAGATAGACTTGAATCACATGCCACATTCAAGTACCACCTGGAATCAAAGACAGTCGTTCAAGTACCTATTTGGCTTGTGGTTCGTGTTGAAATCTCGTCAGGCAAACCCACCAGTGGCCTGGACTCGGAACCAGTGCGTTAATTGAGCCGTCTAATTATGTAACTTAGTAGCCAGTCCTCCTCCTCCTCCAGAACAACAAGATCAACACCGCGTACATCCAAGGAAACGCCCACTCCAGCTGGAAAACGGAATCGTTGTCAATGCACGAGAAACTTACAACAGTCTTAATCATCCTCGAGGATTACAACATCCAATCTCGCCTCCAAACCATCACCACTCTCCGAGTCCGGAAACTCCCATTGCCAACGCTCAAATGGCAACCTCCGCAAAGTCGGATTCCGACTCTTGAGGAGCCCCAGGACATCAACACCTTCCAATTCCGACGATCCACGCACAGCCAGAGTCCTCAGATTCGGCACTAACACCTTTCCCTCCCCCGTTTCTCTCCCCAGCGCCTTGAGCAACTCGCGCAACTTGTCGGTAATCCGATGAACATCGAGACGAATGAGCTCGTTCATCCACCTTGTATCATGCCCTCTCTTCAGGATACCCAAAACACCTGCATCCGAGAGCGGGGCGCCCTCAACGCGCCAGTGCTCCAACGCACACCCTGAGCGGGTCAAAAAGTTGGCGACCTCGATGGGTGCTGCCGCCGCGCGACTCCAGTGATTGTGCCGGAACACAAGTTTTCTGAGAGACGGTGCGCGAAACACTGCCAGAAGGGTGGTGGTGAGACGCCGCTCGCAGTTGTCAAACTCTAGTGTACTGATCATGACTTTGGACACTGCCATTTGGCTGGCTTGCGGAGCATCTGCGTCATGAATGGCGCGAATGACGACCGAGGCACAGGGTGGGAGGAGAGGCAGAATCCGGAGTACATCCGCAGTCAAAAAGCACCACAGGGTACAGTGCTGCAGTTGAGACCACGGGAGGTCCAATTGTGTAGGCAACAACTCGTTGCGGGCATCCACATACAGGTTCGTTAGGGCAGGGAATGACTGGACAATGTCGAAGGTCGCTGCGGGGTCTTGCCCATCCAATAGCCTGGATGACAAGTCGTCATTGATTTCCAACTTCTTGAGCCGGGGGAATTGGGTATTATGCGCGCGCCTCACGAACTTGACCAAATCACGGTTGTTGCGCAGCACTAATTCCTCCCACCGAGCGTGCGCCGCAAAAAGCAGGTCCATTACGTCTCGGGGTACCTCATATGCGCCCTGGACTCGGATGGAAAGTGGAGAAGGGTAAGGTGCGCGTTCCAACTGAACATGAATAGAGTCTTGCAAGTGCTTGATAGGTTCTTTGGGAAAAACGAAATGCGACCAGAGCTCGGGGCAAGCGATGGCGACCGCCCTCCACCTGCGACACACGCGCGAGACAACCCACGCCTCTCCTTTCTTTGGATCGAGTGGCTCGCTAACGTCTACGCAGTAAGCGAAGAATTCAGCCAGAATTTCGTTCGGGACGCGTCGGATTGGTGCAAGGATTGCTGTGTGGGATTGGATGAAAGCTTGGAGCTCGACGGAGTTTGGACAAAAGATGAGATCCGCCTGGGCTTTCTCGACGGCAGAGGATATGGCAGCTGCCTGCACGTCGTTAGGCATGTCGTTGCTGGCGAGGAGCTCTGGGAATGGGCTCAGTGGAGAGGCGATTGCGCCGCGACAAGGGGCGTTGCAGGAGTCCCTACAGGCAAGTTAGTGGGTGTGCGTTTGAAGGTGCGGCTGGGACCCACGGTGAGGACATGGTGACTGAGAATAAGAGTGATGGGACTGATGATTGATCATGATGCATGATTGTTTATCAGCAAACCCAAACGAAACCGGTGTGTCTCGACTTTGAACAAGT
This sequence comes from Roridomyces roridus, assembly GCA_029378245.1. Lineage (NCBI taxonomy): Eukaryota > Fungi > Basidiomycota > Agaricomycetes > Agaricales > Mycenaceae > Roridomyces > Roridomyces roridus. The sequence goes on from JARKIF010000170.1 coordinate 10,151, forward strand.
TGCAAACAAGTTGGTATAAATAAAATACTCTTTCCCAAGGATGCATTTCTCAAACATCGACAAGTCTACGAATAGCCTCCGCCGCACCCTTCCTGGCGGTGACAACACACTTGAATTCCGCGGGGCGGCTACAACTTCTTGAGCATCCGGCGAACAGTAAATGACTGGTCGGTACCTGATAGTCCCATCCAAGAATTCTCCAGACGGAATCACCGGACGACCGTCTTCAATTGGCGCGCTGATATCGAAAAATGTCAAGATGGCAGCGCAGACGAGCCACACAGTCATGTTGGCGAGATGCGAACCTAGAACTTGCCATTTACGACTGAACGGGAAGAAGAATGTGTTTTCTTACCGGGACAAACCCTCCTTCCGTAGCCAAAGACAATCTCTCTCGGGTCCATCTCCTTGGCATGGGTTGGCGTCTCGATGAAACGCTCCGGCCGGAAGGCCTCTGGGTCTGAATAAATCTTGGGATCACGGAGAAACAACCTAGGTTCGACTGTGAACTTAAAAGCTCTGTCGGTTAAATCTGACAAAACGAACCAGGTGTTGGCCAGGATGATTGTGTCCTTTGGGATAAAATATCCATTGTGGACATCGTCTTCGGCGGCTGCATGTGGGAATCCTGTTGAGCGTAAGAAAGTTAGTTGACTGATTCAAGTCCGATGTACCCAGCGGGCCTATGGTATATTTCCGAAAGACCTCGAGAATCAACGCCTCTACGAACGGTAGACGAGAACGGTCGGTTGATCTAGGAACGGTTCCAGGACCAAGGACGCTGTCGAGCTCTATCTGAGCTTTACGTTGGGCGTCTGGGTGCAAGACCATGGCGAGGAAAAATGTCTCGATGACGGCGGCAGTCTGGGAGGCATAAGTCATTAGAATGGCTTTATATGCCGTTTCAAGTCAGGCACACCGTTTCGGATCCACCTCCGAGGATTTAATCAAGCATACTAACAGTGGAGGATACACTTACCACCCATCACTGAAAAGCCCACCAATTTCACAGTGTGTTCCTCCTCAGCGGTGTATTTATGGGAGCTGAGAAGGTCGGAAACCATGCCAGGCATCGATCTTCCCAATTCCTCAATGTTGTTCTCAACGACCCGAGAAGGAGATAAAGAGAAAGTGCGCACCACTTGTCTCTTGACCCAGTTAAAAGGTGCATCGATGGCCGCTTGGCGAGTTGCACGGTAGGGGCCGATCTTCTTCTTCCATCCGGCCCCTGGAAACCATTCGGGAACGTATCGCACTGCAATGTTCATATTAGCACTGAGCGGGTTAGGAGGACTCACAAAAAGGGAATGTATCAACCGCAAAGGCACTGGCACCAGTCAGTTCGGAAAAATGTCTCATGGATTCGTCAGCCAGCTGCAAAAAACTGTCGTTCTCGTCCTTGGGCTGGTAGCCGCAGGTCACATTGAGAACCGCTGTCCCTGCAAATCTAAACCTTTTTGAATTGACACGGGCACACTTAAGAAGAATGACATACTTGAAGGCGAGATGTCTCCACATATTCGGATTCTCAAGCAGATCTTGCATGAAGGAATAGACCGCCGTCTCCAGTGAAGCACCGTAGCTAGTCTCGACTTTGGACCGAGTGCCGATGAACTGGGCAATTATGCGACGTTGCTCAGCCCACTGCTTTCCGAGTTGGAAGAAACCTCAAGAGCGGGTGAGAGGAGTGGGACACAGAAGACGAAATGTCGAGTAAGTACCTAGAATTTGGTCGTACCCAACGAGCTCGCCGCCCATAACGAGTGTGGGACGATTGCTGTATATCCGACTCTTCTTGTCGAGGATATCGATCGCGTATTTCAGGTCGTTGAGCACGATAATGTGTGTCCCAAAGACGCTGAGGTGCACAATAAGACCTAGAAGATTTCACAGCAGCTCTGATGAAGAGTACGACGGGAGAATTACCATAGGTTTTGGCCCACTCAGTGAAGGTTATCCATGGTTTCGACGGAGGCAAATCCAGGGCGTTTCCGAGCAGGAATGTTCCCTTTGGACCAGGCGGAAACGGTGCGATGCTCTTCTTTGTGCGCGCAGACCAGACAACGACCGCCAGTGCTGTAGCGCCTAGTGCAAGAGCAACCGAAGCCTCGTTGTGCATGGAGATTGAGGTGACGGAGAGAGAGGGAAACACCCGATAATTTAGGGCTTGGGCCTTTAAATGGGCTGCAGCGGATGTCCGACGTGCCTATTACCCACATATGCATGCTGTTGCCACGGTGGCTCGGAGCGGTCCTACTTGTCCGACTGAGACCGGGACAAGATCAACGTTAGGGTCCTGGGTAATGCAGTTCGTCACGGGTATGCGGGTTCACCCGCACGTTTGCCCTAATAGTACGGGTATGAAGGGTATACGGGTTGGAGGTCGGTGCACCCGTACAAACCCGCGTAGCCGACCCGCAAACGTGGAGAGGCGATTGCACCGCAACAAGGGGCGTCGCAAGATGTCCTACAGGTAAATTAGTAGGCACGCGTTGCAGAGTACAGCTGGGACCCACGGTGAGGACATGGTGGCTGAAATCAGAAGCAAGAGTGATGGGACTGATCATTCATCATGATCGTTGGTCAACAAACCCAAACCAAACCGTTGTGTCTCGACTCTGAACAAGTTGCCATAAATTAGATACAATTTGCTCCGATCGTACACACATCCATACCCACTTACTGCGGGGGCAAGAACCTTTCCAAGAAATGCAACTTTGCAGCATTCGTAAACTCAATCACGCTCTTCTGTTTGAATCCTTTGAAGAGCGTTGTGAAACCAAAAGAAAATCAGCCGAATGCACTCACCATGTCCCTCCTTCCCACAAACCATCAACTCTGCATGAATCCCACTCTCCTTCACCGTCTTCCACATCCTCACAGCCTGATCCACAGTGACCCGACTATCCGTCTCGCCATGCGCGATCTGCAACGGCGCGCGGATCTTGGAAACATGGTTCATCGGAGAGATGCGTTCGAGGAATTCGCGGATAGCGGGATCGCGCTCGTCCCCGTATTCGCCGCGTCGGTGGGCTTGTCGGACTGGGGCGGTGCGTTCGAGGAAGGAGGGCCAGTGGGCGATTGGGTAGTTGGCGAGGGCGCAGGCGAATTTGGTGGGGAAGTGGATTAGACAGGCCTGGAAATGTCAAGAAATATGCGCGTGAGCGGAACGTGAGCTCACGAGAAGCATGTAGCCGCCATCTGAAGTATTTAAGAGATTGAGCCTACTTTGTTGAAAAACACTTACACGATCCGCCCATCACAGCAATCCGAGACGAATCCAACTCGGTCTTCATATTCTGCTCGACGTGATCCAACAAGGACCCGATATCCCTTCGAAGAAGTGTCAATTCTGCTCAAGAGACTGAAATTGATCACATACTTGACGGAATCTTCCCTCTTCTCGACGTCGTCCGCGGCCATGAACCGTTTGCCGTACCCACGGCTACCCCGAACATTGGGATAGATGACGGCGTATCCCAGTTCGTTGAGGATATACCAGTGAGTTGGACTATGCGCGATGTCAGTTGCAATAGAGTTGACGTCGCGCAACTCACATTCTCGAATTCGACTTTGATTGAGCTGCAACAATCACATCAAGACCAAAACGCCCACAGTATGAATCCAAAACTTACCCGCCGGTCCACCATGAATGGAGATCACCAACGGAACAACAGACTTGCCGTCCGTCGGATGATAATACATGCACGGAATCTCCAGCCCATCAAAACTCTTGAACTTCAGCGGCTTCGCAGGAATCGTCCGGAAGGCCGTCGGGACGGGCGCAGCCTGCTCATACCGCTCCAACGGCACCGAAATAAATTTAGCACCATTCTCGTCCGTCTGAACACTTTCCAGCCGGCTTGTGATGTCCAGATACGCGACGCAACCCTGCGTTCGATAGGATAAAAGCCGGAGCACGAGTTGGTTCGGCTTCACGGCGTTGGCGTCGATGCTATACTCTCCACCCTCCCATTGGTCGAGTTTGATCTCAACCACCGTGTCTTGCAGCGGCCCAGACAAGGGAAGGACAAAGAGGTTGGTGTACCCATCCACGTTGGCGGTAAAGTACACGTATTCAGAGGTGACTTCAGTTTCGCTGCAGTCCCAGTTGATCGGTCGCAGAGAACGCAAGGAAGGTTCCGGGGTGGTGATGTGCAGGACTTGCTTGCTCTGGATGTCGTATGCGAGCAAGGAGCGGAAGTCCCCGTACGCATTAGTCAACACGTATACGAGGTGCGGCTTCGCTGGGTCCCGCGAAAAGGTGGCAACATGGAACGAAATCTCTTCTTCCTTCTCCGTGGCGTTCGGCAGGCGAATCTGTTCTGGCTCGCCGCCGGATATACGCAGGACAAAGCACGGACGGTAGGCCGAGGTAAAGTCCTGCGCGAGGAGAAGATATTGGTCGTCGAGAGAGATATCGGATGCAACCCAGCGCGAGTGGCTTTTCGCGGCAGGGGTGACGAGTCTCGAGGGAAGTGTGAATGGCTTTGAATCAAGCCCAGCTCCGGTGTTGGAGTCCTTGAGATCGGCGACGTAGGCGAGCATGTCCGTGCCGTTCTCTTTGTTGCTGGTGTACGCCATGATTCTATGTCGTGTCAGAAACGCATTGCTACAAATAGATAAAATCCCACCTATTGGATTCAGAAATGACCACACTGGCGTATCTGAAATTATCATGCGTCAACCGTTCAATCCGACCACCAGGGGCATTCTGAAGCTCGCCCTCGATGGGTGGGACCACCTCCGCGCACTGCGAATCTTCCCAGTACCGCCAAAGTTGGAAATTCTCACTCCCGTCGAGATCCATGGCCAGAATAGCCCCTCCGCCACGCCAGATGCCACGCCAGTCCTCGCCCTCGATAGAACGAAAAGTCGAGACTACACGGCCGCTCCCGAGATCGAAATACGTGAGGCGCTGGAGGTCTCGGACCTTGGGGTCCGCGGGCATGCGGTAGTACTCGGTCACTTGCGAGTCTGCTGGCCGGTGGGTGATGATAACATGGCTTTCGTTCCCCTTTTCAAAACGGACGACTGAGAAACCTGCCACCAGCTGAGAATCCCTGAATGCGAGAGACAGTGGGAGAGTACCTCGTTGAGATTCTTCGTATTTCTGTAGTTTATCGAGGATACGTTGAGGAACAGGCTCCATATTGAAGGCCTTGATCTGCTTTGCCGGCTGGGTGAACTCGAGGTCACCATAATCGAACGGGGGCTGCGGTGGCATGGTGGTTGGGAGCAAGAAGTGCTTGCAAGATCAGATGGTGTCGTTGAATTCCATCAGGCATGAGACTCGGATAATCGGAACCGCTAAGGAAATAAAATAGAGATGCGGCTAGATGCGGTCAAGTTACACGCGGCGTAGGCAGGTGCTATTATATTGAAAGAATCCAATGGACGTGCCTCGAGTGGTCGAAATTGCTGATGAGAGGAAGATTGATTCTGCCAGAATTTAAAATTTTATTGGACGCCTTGATCTGCTTTGCTGGCTGGGTGAATTCGAGGTCATCATAATCGAACGGGGGCGGCGGTGGCATGGTGGGTGGGAGCAAGTGCTTCGATCAGAAGGGCGTGGGAGACTCGGCGGCTATTACTAAGAACCATGTTCCGGCCCGGCCACCGTTGGCAGATAAGATCGGATTTCATTCTGATCCGCCCTCTGGATTTGAAATTTTGGCCATCACTTTGCCTTCTTCTCAAACCACCACGACAGAATCATGCAGCACTCGCGCACTCTTATCCGCCGCCCTCAACGCCTCGCCACCATGACCCTACGTCGATTCATTCGGTCTGAGGCGACTGTGAGCACGATTTTGAACACCCGGCCCGGCAGGATGTTCACTCTACTTTCAGGACGACGACGCCGTCCAGGCGGTCGCGGAATTTCAATCCAACCTGCAGTCCATCACCGCAGAGTCATTTCTAAGAACCGTGAACAGCATCAGCGCTTCTAACTTGCGGATGCAACGGTGGCTTCGACGCGAAAACATGGATCTTAATGAACAACTTCGGGTCGCATCCGGCGGCATCTACTCCGCCGTGCTTACCTACACGGTATGCCCTCGCCTGCAGCACCGCTCTGGTTATCCACTGACTGAAAAGCCTTAGAACCTCACCGAGGATCTTCGCTCTCGCCTGGAAACGAGCAGCGAGAATCTTCACATACGGAGTGCGATTGGTCCGTAATATACACCCATTCCCATTCCATTGATCATCCGGGCTAATAATGGTCATTAATAGAAATCATCACCGCAACCCTCACCGAACGTAGCAAGGCCCTAAATCTTCCAAACCATGAAATGTCTGGTACCGGTAGAGTCCAGCCCATCCTCAACGCCCTCGGTGGGGGAGCTTACGATGACCACAAAATCAACTTTGTCGACGCCGAAACTGCTGTCATCGAAGCACTCTCTCCCAACGGAGGCGTGACGCATCGCGATGTCCGCCAGGCGCTGGGCAGGCTGTGGGTGGAGCTCTCTATGCACCACCGTAGCGGTGTTTCCGAGGTACTCACTCTGAACGAGAGAGAGCTGACGCTGCCCGAGACTATCAGCGCCATGGCTGTGGTCTTATTCGCTCGCCGTCTTTACTTTTCAGATTTTGACGCAGAATCACTGCATTTTACCTACTTCTAGGCAAACCCCTTGTCTAGATGTCTAGACAAACCACCTTGGCGAGGATGTTTGCCTGGCCTTGTCTAGACAGTCTAGATACATGCATCTGAGTTTGTCTTTGCTCAGCATGGATGTAGACGAACCCAGACAAATCCCGCTCAAGCTAGATAAATTGACCAGGCCTTGGTTGTTCCTCGTGCGGCGCTGCGCTGGCCGGTTTGCGAGCCCCGTTGCATCGATGGGGAGCAGAGATAGTGGTGGGAGGAAAAGAAAGGAAGGCAGGCGGGCCTGCAGGCCTGCACAGCGAGACCCTATCATTGGTGGTGGGAGAAGCAATACGGGCATCAAGATCAATTGAACATTGATTGAACAAGCTCTAAAGTTTTTTCAAGCCGTCACTCCGAAAACAGATTTGGAGCGCAATGAGATAGAACGAGATTGGCGCACAGCTTGGTCATGAATTCGGGGATTTTCGCAGGTGAGATGAACCCAGGCAAGGCCCGACAAACCCTGATCAACCTCGGCAAGGTTGGTCGAGGACACCTCCTAGAACCTAGATTAACCCCCGGTCCAGACCAAGCCTGAGCAAGGTAAATCAACCTACACAAACCCAGACAAACCCAGACCCAACCTCGTAGAACCTAGATTACCCCTTGCCTAGAAATGGGCAAAATGCAGTGAATATCGAGACAGTACAGGCCGGGTTCGGGGGACTGTGTCAAGAATAAGGTGAGTCTTGCTAGCTTCAACTAGTTGGATTTGTTTCATGTACATGAAGGCTCTATGATTCTCTAATATGATGCAAGAATGTGTTGTATAATTCAAGCTTTTAGTCTGATTGGCATTGTGGTCAAGTACCTTTGCACACGGACGTTGAACGGCCGACAGAGGGATACAAGAAATACAAGGGTCACAAGTGTAATACCACGCAAGTACGGTCGCTATATTGAACCGGAGCTGGCTTGTAGTGAGAATTCCAACCGATGGATGTGCCTTGCTGATACTTGAATTGAGAAGGAAGAGAAGGACTACATCTTCGCCCTCTGCCCCGTAACTCCTACATCTCTCAGCCACTCGACCACCATCCGGCCAAGCATCCCACCATCACCCTTCCCATCCTTCCACGACCCCGCATTCAACGCATCACGCCACGGCGCAAGCGGATCTGTCGGGTTCGCACTGGGGTTGAAGATAGCGTCAGACGAAAGCTCCGCAACGCCTTCGACGAGAACCCAATGCCCTACGCCCTCCATCACGCGTTCTGTAAGGCGTTCAGGCGGGATGGTGCGTCGCTGGCCTTCGAGCGCGGCAGGCGCGACCGTCGCATCTTTGGCTCCGTGCACCGCGAGGACGGGAACAGAAGGGAGGGCGAGCGCTCTGCCGGCTTGAGCGGCGTGTAGTTCTTCCTCTGCGCGCATTCGCGTTGTACGGTAGTAGTTTGTCGGGCCAGTCATCCCGCGGGCACGGAAGGCGGCGAGGTATACGTCACGCTCAAAGGGAGAGAGTACGGAGGGCATTGTCAATGCGGAGGTGGGGGATGTGGATAGAAGATCCTCGAGTGAGCCGCTGGCAGTAAAGTCCACGTGGGCGTGCGGCGGCGCGAATATCGTTGTCAGAAAGTAGGGGAGCTGGATAGATGGTAAGGCATATATAGAAGAATTGTAACGCGTACATTGGCCTCGAGAGTAGGTGCGGCTTGCGGAGATGCGAGGAAGAGCTGATAGCCAAGATTCGGGGCGCTAGAAGAGTTAATAAGGGGTCTAGCGAATAAGCTCAGTTACTCACCGTTTGGCAACATGCTCCAGCGAGACTACTCCGCGTGAAGGAGGCGTGAACGGAACGCTGAACCTAGCCAGCGTTTCAGCAACGCGTCAAGACAAGAAAAAGAGCCACGCACAATGCAAGCGCCAACAGCCGTTCCGGGTACCACAGCGCAAAACGACCAGCGGTGAAACTGCCCCAGTCGTGCCCGATGAGGACTACCCTTGCGATACCGAGGGCCGTTAACAGTGCGTCCAAATCCGTTGATAGGGTCTTGGTCGTGTATCGCGCGACGTCAATGGGTGGATCGGAGCCCCCGTAGCCCAGCATGTCCGGCACGATGACGCGGAAGCCAGCCCGTGCCCATCCGCCAATCTGGTGTCGATAGCCATATGAGACTGGGTGTGGAATTGGATGAGAATGCACGCAAAGACGGGAATGCTCACGGTCGGGGAAGCCATGCAGGCAGAGGAGAGCGATCTGTCCTTCGGGGTTGGCGTCGATGTAGGTCCAGGTATGCCCGCTGACTAGCTGAATCTTGCCCATTGTCGTCTGAAGAGAGAGAGAGCCCGCCCGGCTTTGGCTGACGCCGGGGCTTTCACACTGCTTTCGCCACAATCAGACGCTACCAGCGGTGACCCGGTCGAGTCTGCTGCGACACTGGTGGCGTTACGGAGGCAAACATCTTGGACGACAGTTACGAGCTTACCATAGGATGTCGGGTTACATACTTCTCGTGAGTCGTCCTCCGAGTCCTCGAAAACAAGTTCCACACTCTGGATGGTTTCTTTCCTTTCCCACAGCGTCCCTCGTTTATCTTCGCTCGTTGCCTCAGGCTTCCCGGTCACGACACAGACAACGAACTATCCTGGCCCGAAATAACCGAAGCGAAAGCTGAGAGAGGACTCTCGACGTTGCACGGTCTCCGACTCGGATTCCCGCTTTCCAGGCTGCGGTATCGTGCAATAAGGGACGGAGCCCGTTTCGTACCGTCGGGTGTCAAAGCTAGCAAGCATGTCTCGTCTCGCACGCCCATCGCTATTCAACCTTCCTAGAGTCCGCAAATCATTCCTCCGACCTGCCCTTTCCGACTTCGACGTTCTCTCCTTCACCCTCTCATTCTACGCTTTGCCCCAGTCATCTTGGGCGTTGGCAAATCAGTAACGCGGATGCGCAGACATACCACCCCGGCACTTGGAGGGGCATCTTGCTGCCAAAGGCATTCGAATCAAACGTTGACCCCAGGCGACTTGACCAGGCTACAGAGCTCAACAGGAGAACTATCTACAGACCGGGATGAAGGGCCTCAACGGCAGCTTGGCTGACATGGATTGGGGGGAGCCTGCATTTACGCGTTTGACTTTTTTAAATTCTGTTCAATGAGCTTCTTGCCAAGATCCCTTCCCCGTTCAAACTTCACGGCAGCGGACAATCGAACATTGGATGGCCGTCCTCCCATCTGTCCAGAAGCCAAGATAGCAGAATGAGCCACATGGTAGGCGTGATATCGTTTTGTGCAGAGGATGAGTTCTGTTGAACACCGAACCAGGGCAGTTCCGTTGGGCCCGACCAGAATCGAAATCTTGAGGCAACATGTACAAAGGGAGGTGCGTTGGCCAGTCAGATCTGAGCGCATGCGTGCCGAGACCGTAGACCGACGGGCCCGTTGGGCGTCATGAGTGGGGATCACGGTCAAACCGGTAGATAACTCAGCACGTACTGTTACATGGCACCGCCCGAATAACGAACGCCGCTTTCCACGAGTGTCCTATTGACTTTCCTCCCACGAACCTCCAACAGGTCAAAACGGCGATATGGCCTCGCGGGAGCGCATCGCCTCCTCGGAATCTGCGTCCTCCCCACATCTGACCCTACTCTGCAATGGACGGTGACCGAGAGAAAACCACCCAGACTGGCTCCGAGGAAATGATCAAACCACAGGAAGCACCAGTCTTCGTTGAAGGCACCCTGCACGGCTGGCTTGCTGTTCTCGGAGGGTACGTCTCCGTGGCTCTTTTGCCTATGTATCCGCTCAGTTCTGTGACCAGCTCTCTCGTCCTGATCGGTGAGTACTGGTTTCAGTTGTACGATGATATCTAACAGACATGTTTTCTTTCACAGCGACATTCGGAAATATGCAGGTGATTTTGGCATGACTAGCGGTAGACCTAGTGACGCTGACGAGATGATCTCTCAGTCTTTCGGAGGTGAGGGCGAACTAAGTACCAAATCCGGAACTACACATTCTAACGTCCACTCTCCACTCTCGTGTTCCAGGACTTTTATACGGCAAGTTCACAATTAATACTCCCTATGGAACTTTGACTGCCTCCTAGCGCATCTACTTCCCTGACGAGTCGCCGTCGACGGTCAGCTGGATCGGTTCAATACAGCTGGCCCTGCAGTTCATTCTTGGGGTGGTCTCCGGCAAACTGTTCGATAAAGGCCACTTTCGTCTCCTCATGATCTCAGGGAGTCTGCTGTTCCTATTCTCGCGAGTTTCCTTTTTCACGGTCCAGCCTATGAACTTATGATTTTGTCAGATCCTTCATGCTTTCGCTCGTAAAGCCGCATCATCTCTACCAGGCTCTTCTCTCGCAGGGCTTTGGAATGGGTATCGGTAGCGGTCTCATGTTTCTGCCGGCCCTCGGTCTTTCATCGCACTACTTTCGACGTCGGCGCGCAGTGGCAATGGGGATCATGATCTCTTGTAAGAGCAGGCTTCCGTACAGGTCGTGTATTGAATTTTCTTTCAGCTGGTTCTTTTGGTGGCGTCATCTACTCGATTCTGTTGAACAAGATCCTTCCTCGCGAAGACCTGGGTTTCCCTTGGGCTGTTCGGTGCGGGAAATTTACTTTTCCTCCGGCTTGCTCTGACGCATGCCTAGATTTGTCGCGTTCATCAACCTGGTCTTGCTCGCTGTAGCGAATCTCATCATGAAACCTCGCCGTAAGTTTTTTGTTCAAGTCAATTACCGTCATCTCATCGCATACATCCAGCTCTGGCACGCGGTTCAGAGCCAGTGGATATGGGTCAAATTTTCCGGGACGGACCTTACTGGATCACAGTCTTTGGGTGAGCATGAGTTTGTGTAAGTGTGTCTGTATCTGATGCCTATAGCCTGTTTCTAGGATTTTTGGGCGTGTTCATACCCTGTAGGAATTCATTTCTACCCTCCATTTAAGACGCTCAAAGTTGTGGTTAGACTTCTATCTCCAGCTCTTCTCCTTTACACAGGGAGTCGACTCCAAGTTCCTGACATGGGTTGTACGTGGCTTACAACTCAGATTTCTTATTATATTTCACGGTGCAGATCCCCATTCTCAACGCTGGCGCGATGGCTGGCCGACTTATGCCCAGTTTTCTCGCAGATAGATACGGGCCGTTGAATGGTCTGCTATCGTTCAGCCATACCAGCCTCAGTCCTCATACTTTTCTACAGTGATAGTTCCCTCTGCTTTCATCTCGGGAGCCATCATGTGGGCTCTACTCGGCGTACGCAACATCGCCGGCGTCACCGTCTTCGCCCTCATCTACGGCTTCGTATCCGGCGCATTTCTTTCTCTCACGTCGCCCGCAGTGGCAGCATTCAGCACCAGTCCTACTATGAATGATATAGGGTTCGTCTTCATTCTCCGTGCTGTCTGTTTTTGACCGACGAGTTATGTAGGCTCCGAATCGGGATCTCTTGTTTCTTCATCGGTTTTGCGTTGCTTGGCGGCAATCCAATTGCTGGAAGACTCCTTGACGCGCCTTCATATACGTGGTGGCGTCCACTTACCTTTGCATCTGTGAGTTGATGCGCTGCTCGCACGTATATTCATGAGATTAATTGACCCGCCCCAGGTCGTTATGCTGACGGGTTCGGTGTTGATTCTGTACGCTCGGCAGGCGGTCGTGAAAAGACGGAATGGGAATCGTTTGGTCTAGCTAGATATCTGCATCTCGTCTTGATTACAGCTGTTCCAGAAAACTATGAGAAAATCAGTTTTATTTTCGTGTACCCACAATTTTTTGAGAAGTAGCCGAGGGCCCAAGGAATACTGCGTTTGGAGTACCTCCGAGTAAGGATTACTGAGTTTGGAAGAGTCTCCGAGTTAACGATTACCGTCTTTGGTCGACCTCCGCGCTAAGAAGTCCCGGGCCGATGTTCCGGACGCGCCAGGACGCGTCCCGACTGTATGTACTCATTTTTTTTCTCCCTCTTCTCTCAATAAACAGCTATCACTGGCCGCTGGTGACGCTGCGAGCCCTCATGATCAGTGGGAGTGGGATAGGTCGCGTCCCCTCTTCCAAACTGCGCCCCTCGCGCCAGGGCTGGATGGAATCAATCGGAGGTGGCCCAAGATGGCAATGCTTAGCCCGGAGGTCGACCAAAGACGGTAATCGTTAGCTCGGAGACTCTTCCAAACTCAGTAATCCTTGCTCGGAGGCACTCCAAACGCGGTATTCCTTGGCCCTCGGCTACTTCTCAAAAAATTGTGGGTACACGAAAATAAAACTGATTTTCTCATAGTTTTCTGGAACAGCTGTAATCGCTTGTATTACTTTTAATTTCAAGTTGAGACCGGGTCCGGGGTCGTGATACGATTTTTGATGGTGGACTGTGGTTACGTTGCGTTCTGCTTGTCTCTCACATCCGTCCCAGATCAATGGTCGGTTTCGATACTCCGTAACCTCCGCAATGAAGCCCTATTGAGTACCCTACCCGGTCTCTGTCACGTTGGACATCGGCGCTCAGCCCAGATGGACACGTCACCGAGTTTTGAACATTTCCAGCCCGGCCTGCGCGGCCGATTGCGACAATCGGTCTTGGCCGTGAGAGACAATCGCTGGGGCCCATTTATGTAAAGGCCCCAAGTGAAGTATCGGGCGTTTCCCTCTCTCTCCGTCACCTCAATCTCCATGCACAACGAGGCTTCGGTGGCTCTTGCACTGGGCGCTACGGCACTGGCGGTCGTTGTCTGGTCTGCGCGCGCCAAGAAGAGCGTCGCACCGTTTCCGCCTGGTCCAAAGGGAACATTCCTGCTCGGAAACGCCCTGGATTTGCCTCAGTCGAAACCATGGGTAACCTTTGCTGAGTGGGCCAAAACCTATGGTAATTCTCCCGGCGTCCTCTTCATCAGAGCTGCTGTGAAATCTTCTAGGTCCTATTGTGCACCTCAGCGTCTTTGGGAAACACATCATCGTGCTCAACGACCTGAAATACGCGATCGATATCCTCGACAAGAAGAGTCGGATATACAGCAATCGTCCTAAACTCATTATGGGTGGAGAGCTCGTTGGGTACGACCAACTTCTAGGTAATCGACGTTTCGTCTTTTGTGCCCCAGTGCTCTCACGCGCTTTCGAGGTTTCCTCCAGTTCGGAAAGCAGTGGACTGAGCAGCGCCGCATAATGGCCCAGTTCCTCGGCACTCGGTCCAAAGTCGAAACCGCCTGCGGTCCTTCACTGGAGACGGCGGTGTATGCCTTCATGCACGACCTGCTGCAGAATCCAAATATGTGGAGAGATTTCGTCTTCAAGTGTGTCATTCTTCTTTAACGGTGCCCATGTCAATTCAAGTAAAGGTGTAGATTTGCAGGGACAACGCTCCTCAATGTGACCTGCGGCTACCAGCCCAAGGACGAGAACGACTCTTTTTTGCAGCTGGCTGACGAATCCATGAAACAGTTTTCCGAACTGACTGGTGCCAATGCCTTTGCGGTTGATACATTCCCGTTTTGTGAGTCCTCCCGACCCGCTGAGCGCTAACACCCAGTATGAACATTACAGTGCGATACGTTCCCGAATGGTTCCCAGGTGCCGGATGGAAGAAGAAGATCAACCCCTACCGTGCAACCTGCCAAGCGGCCATCGATACACCTTTTATTTGGGTCAAAAGACAAATGGTGCGCTCTTATTCTTTCTCTCCTTCTCGGGTCGTTGAGACAACATTGAGGAATTGGGAAAATCGATGCCTGGCATGGTTTCAGACCTTCTCAGCTCCCATCAATACACCGCTGAGGAGGAACACACCCTGAAATTGACGGCCTTTTCAGTGATCGGTGGTAAGCGAATGTTCGACTGTTGAGTCTCCTTGATTAAATCCTGGCAGGTGGCTCTGAAACGGTATGCCTGACTTGAAATGGCATAGAAGTCCATTCTCATTGTAGTTGACAGACTGCCGCCGTCATCGAGACATTTTTCCTCGCCATGGTCTTGCAACCAGACGCTCAACGTAAAGCTCAGATGGAGCTCGACAACATTCTTGGTCCTTCCACTGTTCCTCGATCGGCCGACCGTGCCCGTCTACCGTTCGTCGAGGCGTTGATTCTTGAGGTCCTTCGAAAATATACCATGGCGCCGCTGGGTACACGAGACTTCGATCAATCAACCAACTTTCTTATGGTTGATAGGACTCCCACATGCAGCCGCCGAAGACGATGTACACAAAGGATATTTCATACCAAAGGACACAATCGTCATGGCCAATACCTGGTTGGTTTTCTGAGATTTGACAACTGAGCTTTTTCACCGTCGAACCTAGGCTGTTTTTCTGTGATCCCAAGATTTATTCAGACCCAGAAGCTTTCCGGCCGGAGCGTTTCATCGAGACGCCAACCCATGCCAAGGAGATGGACCCGAGAGAGATACTCTTTGGCTACGGAAGGAGGGTTTGTCCCGGTAAGAAAACACACTCTTCTTCCCGTTCAGTCGTAAATGACTAGTTGTAGGCTCGCATCTCGCCGACTTGAGCATTTGGCTCGTCTGCGCTGCCATCTTGACATTTTTCGATATCAGCGCGCCGATTGAAGATGGTCGTCCGGTGCTTCCGTCTGGAGAATTTTTGGATGGGACTATCAGGTAACGAGTCGTTTATCTACTGTCGCCGGACGCTCAAGAACTTGTAGCCGCCCCGCGGAATTCAAGTGTGTTGTCACCGCCAGGAAGGGTGCGGCGGAGGCTATTCATAGACTTGTCGATGTTTGAGACATGTATTACAAGTATTGTGTGCCGGTTGCGATCCCCGTCCCTCGCGACCCCTTCCTCTAGAATACCCTTGAAGTTCCAACCCACCATACGAACCGTGTCCAATCTCGGGACAACCCAGTCTCAAACCGAAAACGGAATCCTATTAGTATTACGCACACTTGCATTCTGATGCCCAAGCAAGCCAAAAGCACGCGTTGGTTTTGTACGCTCGGCAGCGGTCGTGAATGTTGAAAGTCAAAGAACAAATGAATTGACTGTACACGAGATGTACAACGTCTGGGGCTTGAACTCGCAAGCCCCTCGTATATATACTCAATTCTATGCTGCGCCGCAGTTCCCCTTTCTCACTGCGCCGCAGCCCGGTATCCTACATATCTCAATATTCCGTGTCTGTGTCCGTGAATGTCCTTTCCGGGACTCCGTGTATTCCAATGAGTCCGAAGTATTTCCGAGAGATGACTAAAGTGCCGATTGCACTTCCAACAGTGAAAAGACGTAAAGGGAATCGCTTGGTCTAGATCCCTGCATCTCACCTTCAGCTTGTGTATCACTTTCATTTTCAAGTTGAGACCAGGTCGTGATACTTACAATTTTTATGGTGGTCACGTTGGCGTTCACTGCTTTGGTATAAATCCGAGATACAAAATTCAGCAGACGGAAACGTGCCTCAAAACATCCGACACGCGTTGGCTGTGATTACGAAGACTACCATCTTCCGCCATTTCCTGCGCATTGTTCCAGAGCTTGCGGAGCGTTGCGGCGCTCAAGGAACTTTCGAGCCCAATTTCATGGCTCGTATCTTTCGAGAAAACTAACTCCTCCTTAGCCCGACGGCGTTGGCGGAGCAGTGGCTGAAGGCGAACTGCTCACGGTTTGCAACAGACTGTTCTCCGAACTCCTCTTGGGGAGATGACGCGATGCGCTTCCCCCAGTTGAGCAATTCCTGCTTGCTCAGCACGCCTTACTCGCCGAGAAAAAGCGGCTCTTGGTCCACTGCGGTGGTCGTCGCAGCCCACAATTCGAGACACTGATTATGCCGCAGTCCATGGCAGTGACTGCATCGAATCGCTCGGACACGCCCTTGCTTACTCCGCCGCACTCGGCAGGGGCGTTCCCGAGCCGCTTCTCAACATGTACGAGTGTGTGGTAATGCGCCAAGATCCTGCGTGGTATTCCGAGGAGGCCGCTCGGCACAGAGTCTGCGGGACGATCGTGTGGTTGCGTCGGTGCTTCCAGAAATTAACCAGTATTTGGAGAACCTTGACGTCGGAAAGTATGCCACTGCGCCTATTGTATCCGACGAATGTTGGAAGCAAAATGCCGCCGGGTTACCCACCTACACTGGAAATGTTACATCGTTCCATATGGCGCCTATGGGGATGCTTTAGTTGTGTTTTTGTTTCACTTAGAATCAATGTCGCAAGATTTATTTTCTCGATATACGGCCAGACATGGTCATGTATGGCTGAATATGGTCGTCAGCCTGACCGTACCATATAACAACTAGAAAATTGAGATATGGCCATATCAGTGTATGATCAGGCGACCTACAATGCGATGGTATTGTACGCATCATGTACTCACATGCAGACTGTCAGGCATAGGTGGGGACACTGATATGGTCATCAGTCCTGAGGACCTTATATTGCCTCATAAGACCTAGATGTCACACCGGTCCATCCCTCCTTCTCTTCACTTCCATAATCAAAAGCATGTTGAATTCAAACAATATATTCAAGTAGGACGCGGACACAGAAGGGGAGAAGTCATATACGGACGAGGGACATACGGGATCTTGAGTACAAAGTCAGCGTCGAGAGTATCAACTGGAATGAGAGTAACACACACCGTTGGTCAGCGAGAACGACATGGCTGAATGGAACTACGGAGGTATGAGCGCGGACAGTGTGACCATAACTAAAGACTGACCAGAGTTTCGTCGGGACTACATCGACGCTGAGTCTCAGCGTAGCGGCGGGTTCAGTGGGAGCGAATCACGTACCTCATACTACCTGCATCATATTCCCTACGCTCACCATCTGGCTTGTCGAATTGGACGGAATGGCCACGTAGCCGTATGGCGGCGGTTCGACGACGGAAAGGCGTATATCGTGAGCCGAGCGGATGAAGGATGACGGGGTGGTGAGGCGTAGTGTTGTCATGACGGGTGGTAGGGCGAGTGTGAGTGGCGACGGCTGGCGTGAGGGTAGCCGGGTGGTGGTGGTAGAGAGTCAAGAGAGGTCTGATGGGCATCACTGCTGCGGAGGAAATATATACACACACCCGCTCCACTCACTCCACCACTCTCGGCATGCTGACCGAGCCTCCGAGCCAGCGACGCAGGCGTCCACGCCGTCCCTCCCTCCCTTCCGAGTCGACCTCGGCCCAGTGCCCTCCTTCATCAAGGTCAGGAGAGTCGAAAACCGAAAGGTTTTTCGCCCAGCCCGCGCAGCAAGGACGAGCAGTGAGCACATCCACAGCCCTGAGGTGGGTCACTGTACAGCATTGTTGTGCCCTCCGTCTCGACTTCGGGCAGCCCTCGGCACCCATTTCAGCCGGTCTTCCCGGCCAACGACGTTCCTGTGCGTGATACCATAGCAGGAGAATACCCCCGGTCGCCGGCAAAGGTGCGTCACTCGCACTCGCCCTCTATTACCCGCTCACTGCATATAGGCAAAGCGTGGCCGCGCCAATGAAGTCTCCGACCGCGCTTGTAACTCTTTCGTCGCAATACGCCGTGTACCCGTCGATACATCCCTATCCAATTTATCTTCGACCGTTCCATCTAGCCTCAAGTGTTTGGGTGGGGAAAAAACAAATTATTGGCGCGCATCGGTGCGGCGCAGTTCAAGTTTGTACAACTAATACGAGTCGTCGTCCATGTGCGCACCCGGCTCATTCTGCTGGTTCCCGTTTCCCTTGTCCTCGTCGTCTCCTGTGCCCCCACCCACATTCCCTTGCGCCTCATCTTCGTCATCCTCACCGGGACCTCCGCCTCCGCTCATGTCTTGGTTCCTCGTCCGCACTTCCTTCCCCGTGGTCATCGCCTTCTTCATCCGTGGACAAGTCTTCCCCGTCGTCCAGCGCAGTCAAAACCCGATCAAAGTCATTGTTCGAGTGACGAGCGGATGGGAGTGCTGACGCCAGACTGGTCTCTGTGTCCGGAAACAGTTCGTCGTCCCAGGCTTTGAAGATCGCGTACACGTCCTTTTTCCCCTTCTGGCCGCACTTTCGAAGACCGGACCAGAGGAAGGCCAAAAACTCTCTGTAGATCGTTTCGTAGGGGAGGCCCGTCTGGAGCCCTTTCTTCGTACTCTTCAACTCCAACACCCCTGGACTCTCATTTGCTCGTCTACGCTCTTTGGTGCGCTGCCAACTGAGTTCGGGTCGCATCGTGGACCTGGCGATCGTCAATCCAGCCAAGATCAGCTCTTAGCGGCCGCGCACGGTGTGGGATGGATGCCAAGTATACGAGGGTTGACAATTTGTCATTCCTCATGTTGGATTGGTGTGTTCGTGATGCACTGCTCGCACCGGTCTCGCCACCACCAAAGACAGCCGTAGGACCGCGGCTTCGGTATCATGTTGATGTAGTTGACGGGGACATGTTCTTACGAGCTCTAAATGCCAAGCAGCATGTCTGCCTTTGAATAATAGTGCCTGCTTGATCCACGACTCAAATATGGGGCTATCGAGGTCTTGTGGGGAAAATATGCTAAACTGATACCGACACATATGCCCTGACCGTCCTTATCTGGCAATCTAAGGCTACTATAAGCGGCTCACAGGCACATGTAATAGACTCATCGGACACGATATGGCTGTCAGGCCATATATGGCGAAAAAGATTTTTGCGACAAATTACGAGAGCACACGGATATAGATGAAAATTTACACAGTTTAGGCTGGGGGAATTGAACGGAATTCAGTGAACTGCTCATGATGGCAATTAGCCAAATTGTTCCCACGGTTCAAATGTTTGATTTGGCCTCGTCGCTAATTTGTAGGCGCGTCATTGATATTGCGGCGATTCAGTCACCAGTGGAGGTCCGAGGAGATATCACACTATGTAGCGGCTTCACCTCCGGAGGGCTAACACGGATAAATGTCGGCAAGCGTCATGTGGGGAGGATTTTTGATGGCAAGGCTCAGGTGGCTAAAAAGAACGATTCGTAACGGGTCTCAGGAATCAAGGACTCGGATACCTTACTCCCGAGCCACCATGTCCTCACCGCGAGTCCCAGCTGCCCCCTGAAACGCGCACCAACTAACTTGTATCTTTAGGACATCTTACGACGTCCCATGTGACGGCAGCTCAATCGATCGTCCACTGAGCCCATTTACAAAGCTCTTAAGCAGCAACGACTAGTGTTGGGTGAGTCCGGTTCAAAGAAACGGTTCGAACCTGAACCGAACCGAACCGAACGGCCGTTCAGCGTTCAGGTTCAGGAAACTGCTGAACCTGAACGCAAGGTTCGGTTCAGCGTTCGAACGCGAACGCGAAATTGAACCGAAAGCGGCCATCTTTCAGATTTTGACAGCACTTCCGAGGTAATTAGCAGGGTGATACTCGATAGAGTAGAGAGAAAACTCACACAGTGACCGTTCATTTCACAGAATCTAGGTTGGAGACTGTGGTGGGTCGGCGCTGGCTGTCTCAGCCTGTCTGATCAGTCTTGATGGCACATCAGAGCTGCGCGAGTCCTACTGTATGGGCGCTGTGGACCTCAAAGTGGGCTAAGTGCTTGGTCTGGGGTATTCAGTGATTCCTTAAGCACATTTGGCCATCATATACCTTTAGATTCTGCGTGGACTATCGCCGGGAAAATCCGGGGTTCGAACACGTTCGAACGCCGAACTGAACGTGAACGCGCGTTCAGGTTCGGCGTTCGACGAAAAGTGTCCTGAACGCGAACCGAACCGAACCGATCCATCACTAGTGCCAACGACATGCCTACAGAGTTCCAAGCAGCCGCCATATCTTCTGCCATCGAGAGAGCCCGGACGCACCTGATTTGCGCCCGAAGTTCCATCGAGCTCCAAGCTTTCATCGAATCCCACAAAGCAATCCTTGCACCAATCCGACGCGTCCCGAACGAAATTCTGGCTGAATTTTTCGTTCACTGCATGGACGTTACCAAGCCACTTGATCCAAAGAAAGGAGAGGCGTGGGTTGTCTCGCGCGTGTGTCGCAGATGGAGGGCGGTCGCCATCGCTTGCCCCGAGCTCTGGTTGCACTTTGTCTTGCCCAAAAAACCGATCAAGCACTTGCGAGACTTTGTCCGAATTCAGTTGGGGCGTGCGCCTTACCCTTCTTCACTCTCCATTCGACTCCACAAGGGACCCCAAGACGTGATGGACCTATTTTTCGTGGCGCACACTCAGTGGGATGAAGTGGTGCTGCACACCAACAGTGCTTTAGCACAGTTCGCGAGGCGCGCGCGTAATACCGGTACCCCATTCCCCCGGCTCAAGAAGTTGGAAGTCAACGATGACTGGTCATCCAGATTATTGGAAGGGGAAGATCGCGGAGCGTACTTCGGCCTTGTCCAGTCACTCCCTGCCCTAACAAATTTGTTCCTGGATGCCCGCACCGAGTTGTTCCCAAAACAATTAGTCCTCCCGTGGTCTCACCTTCAGCATTGTACCCTTTGGTCCTTTGTGACATCAGATGTACTCTGGATTCTTGCCCTCCTCCCACCATCTGCCTCCGTCATCATTCGCGGCATCCACGACGAAAGAGCCTTCCCACACAGCCAAACAGCGTCATTGCAAGCCAGCAAGACATGGTCAAAAATCAGTACCCTCGAGTTTGACAACTGCAGTCGGCTCTTCACCACTACCCTTCTCCAAGTGCTTCACGTACCGTCGCTCAGGAAACTTGCGTTCAGGCACGATCGTGGGAAGAGCTCGGCGGCAACACTCGGCGAAGTTGCCGACTTTTTGGACCGCTCGGGGTGCGTGTTGGAGCACTTGCGTGTGGGGGGCGTTCCGCTCTCGGATGCAGGTGTTTTGGGTATTTTGGATAGAGGGCATGGTGCAATGTGGACGAACGAGCTCATTCGGTTGGATGTCCATTGGATTACCGACTTACGTGAGACCCTTGAGGCGCTAGGGAGAGGAACGGCAGAGGGGTCGGTGTTGTTGCCGAATCTGGGGACTCTAGCTGTGCGTGGAACGTCGGCTTTCGAAAGCGTGGATGTCTTGGGGCTTCTCAAGAGTCGAAATCCGACTGTGCAGAGGCTACCATTTGGGCGTTGGCAATGGGAGTTTCCGGATTTGCCTGAGATTGGCGACGGTTTGGAGAAGGAATTGGAGGTTGTAATTCTCGAGGATGAATAGAAGATTTATTAGTACTGGGATTATATCAATGGCAAACCTTTCAGCTTGGGCAGATCAGATCATAACTACCAAGGACAGGTGTAATACATCTTGTTAGGTATTGGTAGCCCGAACGAGCAGAATTCGAGGAGCGCCCGCGTCCAAAGTTGGCTTATAGACTTTTTCGAAGCGAGATTGAGTGCCGCAATACTACTAGTAGCAGGGTAGCCAGTGAAGCCTATGACAGTAATCTTGTGTACATTCTGCAGAAACGGAGCAGCAGCCCAGAGAAGGTGCATTGAGCTGGGATAAAGGTTGAAGATGGTAGTTCGGGTTGAAAGACTCTCGGCAATCAATGACCCGATCCGATCACTTCTTGCACCGAACCACCATGTCCTCACTGCGAGTTCCGGTCGTACCCTGACGCGCACATACTAAATTACTTCTAGGGCATCTTGCTACTACGCCCCTTACTGCGGTAGCTCAATCGGCTCCCTACTGAGCCCATTTCCAGAGCTCCTCGCCAGCAACGACATGCCTACCGACTCTCAGGCAGCCGACATATCATCTACCATCGAGAAAGCCCAGACAGATCTCATCTATGTAGAAACGGCCATCGATCTCCTCACTATCCGACGAACGGAGCTCAAAGGCTTCATCCAATCCGACGCCTCCCCAACGAGATGCTCGCAAAGATTTTCACTCACTGCGTGGACGAGAACAAGCCAATGGACCCACTAAAAGGCGAGGCGTGGGTTGTTTCGCGTGTGTGTCACAGATGGGGGGTGGTCGCGATCGCTTGCCCCAAGCTGTGGTCACACTTTGTCTTCCCCGAAAACTGTGCCGAACAGCGGCTCGAACACGTTTTTCAAGTCCAGCTAAAACGCGTTCCTAATCCTACACCGCTGTCGATTCGATTTAAAAGTCGGGCAAGCACACTCGATACAGTTATGGCCGCGCTCTTCGCCGCTTCGGCCCAGTGGAGGGAAGTCGCGTTCAGAAATGAGCGTGATTTCACACGTTTTGTGAAACACGCTTGCCGTATCACATTGCCCCAGCTCAAGAAACTGAAAGTGGATACCTGGCAGCTTGCACTTGTCGATGAGCCCATCTCGACAGTCGTCTGGAATCTGTTCCCGATCTCGCGCAGGGCGTTGGCAGCTGGACGACGGCTTAGCTGGATGGGGAGGGATGCAATGCAAATTATGCAATGTCGTGGATTCTCGGTGTGCTTGGACGAGAGAGCGCGGCGGAGGATTTGACGGGCAGTGGTGTGTCTCCTGGTAGTTGGGACGTGCCTTGGACCTCCCAACGGCAAGAGCGCGCCACCGCCGAACGTGGCTGCCGATGAGCGTCGCCTGCTCCTCTCCTGCCAAAGTGCAGGTACGAGGGATGGTTCCAAAGTACTGTGTACGTTCTGCGGTCATTCTGGGCAAAGGACAGGGGAGGCGTGCCAGGGATCACGACACTCTATCGCGCCAAGTACTACATAGCGCAGCTTTGCAGGCGGAGAACGTCAGTTTACACTACGTTCACTACGTCCCGCCCACGAGTAGTGATTAGGACTCTTACGGTAGTGCCTTTCGAATCACCTTTGCCACATTTTTGTATGATTCATCGGGCTCCGGGCCTCCTCATAATCGTTCTCAAGCTCTCAATCAGCCCAAGGAATCATATCATACTCTCAATCGATTGCAGAACTAAGTATGTAATAGTAGGACAAGCGAGATAAGACGACCAAGGACCGTGTGAGTAAATTGACAGCATGCTTGCATTGGGAGAATAGTCGACTATGCAATGAGCGTGAGTAGTATAGATAGGGAGGATTTGGTATCTCGGTATGCGTATATGTATGTAGATGTTCCGGATAAATATTCCAAGAGCCCAGCTTGAAATGCGAGAAAAATATTAGTATGGGACGATGGAAGGAGATGGTGTATAGCGAGGAAAAGTTCCTCAGGTCCGGTTGCGGAACGCCCGCCGCAAGATGCGCAGCAAAAATGATTTTTTCCGCTTCTTTGGGGTGGGAGGAGACTGAGTGTCCCCCTTCGGTGTAGAAGGAGTTTCCTCCCTTGGGAGGGGAGTGTCCTTGAGAGGACCCTCCTTGGGGGTGGGAGGAGCTTCCTCCCTTGGGATGAGAGGAGCGTCCTCGAGAGGACCCTCTTTCGGGGCGGCAGGAAGGTCTGCCTTGGGGGAAGGAGGAGGGGATGCCTGAGGGAGAGGAGGGTCCTCTGTCGGGACAGAAGGTGATTCCACCTTCGGGACGCAGGGAGAGTCCGCCGGCATTGAGGCAGGAGGAAGCTCTTTCGAACGAATGTCGCTGCCAGTGATGCCCCACTCCGTAGTAGGCACCAGCCGCCGAAAAACGATCCTGTCGCCCACTTTGGCGGCAACCTCAGGCGGGAGATCATCCACCCCGAATTCTGCCGTCGACTCGATGCACTCCAATTGGGGGCACTTGGTGGCGAAGAATGCGACGAAATCGGCATTTGCCTCGTGAACAACCAGTCTCTTGACTCTAGTGAAATGATGGAGGTCCGGGACATCGGTCGAAGAGTGCGGCGGGAAGAAGGTGCCTCGCGGGGCGCTGACGAGCAGCGGGGGCGGAGGGGAGGTATAGGCAAATGTGAAGTACATATCGGTGAGACCGTCAGAGTATTTTTCTACAGTCAAGGATGGGACGAAATCTAGAAAATCACAGTACATGTCCCAGTACCAATATGTGGGGAGGCAGTCGACGAGGACAAAATGGAGGGACTTGATGTTGGGGGTCCAGTCGTGTATGAAGGTTGCGATCTCTGCGGGAGAGAGGCCCATCAGCAACTTGACAACTTTCACTTTCGCGTCTTTTCTGGCTTTTTTGAAGCCAAAAAGAGCCAAAAGTGCAAAAGTGGAAAAAGCATCTGGCACTTTTTTAAGCTAGGTCCGTTTGCGTAAAAAAGCGCTTTTTCATCGCAGAAAAGTGGCTTGGTCCCACCAAAAAGCACTCCGAAAAGCTTACATCTACGCTCATAACATCCAGCAATTAGGGTGGAAAGTAATATATTAGATTGGGCACTATGGAAGGTACAAATCTAACTATGCGGACAGGATAGTGCACGTACCATCAACGACGACATCGCCGAACCCGCGAGGAGACTATTTGGATCAGAATTAACCTTGAAATTATCCGGGGACAGTGAACACGTACCAAGGTGACGGGGTCGGTACCGACGGCGCGCACATCGAGGATGGCCGTGGATGCAAAGTTGGCTGAGAGCCGGAGCGGCGTGGTGGATCAGTGGGACTGTAGCAACAATCTCAGTATATGAACTGTCGCAAGATGCATGTTATAACTCACCGCGAGCAGGTAGCCCAGGTCTTCGAAGAGGGGAGAACAAGCCTGATTGATAGAGGTCATTGACTGCAGCCGCTCAGGCAAGATACGTACCTCAAGCTTGACATATGCGGCAGCGGCCGCCGCAGCCACGGTGTCGGTGTCGTCCGCGGCATCGGTCACACTAAGAGAGACTCTATCAGTGGTGAGCGAGAGCTGGGCAGGAGCTAATACGCACTGTTGGGTGAAGAGCTGCTCACTGGCATCCGGACTCGGCGCTCAGCGTGGGGAGCTGAAGGAAGAATTCTTGGGCTCGAGAACTCTCAAGACCCGAGGCAGCTAGTAGGAATACTCACCGGGTACCGTTCTGCACTAGAGTACGGTGCCTCGAGCAGAACAAATCAGCGGGGCGCAGGATTGACAGTGGGGTAGATGAAGGAAAGAAGAGGGAGTTGTTGGCGTTTATTGTTTTTCCGTCCAAATCCAGCCAACACCACGTTTTCGGCGGCCGCAACGTGACAACGACGATCACCAAGCAACGCCTTGACTCTTACCACCTCCTTCTGCCTCACCATCCCCCACTTCCACGCCTGATGAAAGCGCTCGATCGCCCGCTCATGCAAACCCTCCTGTTTCCGCACGCCTCGGCTTCCCTCCCCAAACGACTACCTGCGATTTCTACTGCTCGGCTTCGGCATTCATCACACGGGCGCACCCAGGCCCCAGGGGCGGAGAACATTCTGGGTGGGACTGGGTGAGGGTTTGTCTGCTGTCTTTGACTTGCTCACAAGCATAGATATCCGGGTCCCGTATATACTATGTACAACATGTCGCTACTAATCAACCCATATAATTCATCTCCCCTGTCTTGTGCCCCTGCAAATTGTTCCTGAGCGCTGAGCTTCTTTCCTCCTTACCCTCAACCTGGCAGCTCGTGCTTCAACTCCTGCTCCAAGACCTATCCCACCCTGGGTCACACCCATACCAGAGCAAAGCCGCAGTTCAGATTCAAGTACCGTGGCGACGAATAACCATGTGCGCTGACTCACTTTTTTGACCACTTTTCATTGCAACTGATTTCACACCAAAAAGTCGAAAAGAGTCGAAAGCGAATCTCGACCAAGAAAAGTCTAGCGGAAAGTGCCGAAAAAAGACGAAAGTGGAAAAAGCCGCAGAAAAGCTCTGGAGGTGCCCAGAAAAGAGGGTGTCAAGTTGCTGATGCCGTAGTATGGCAATCTGTGTTTCCACCAGGAGGGAGTGATGCGTTTGCGGGTGTGGTCTTTGGCTGCGTATTCAGCCAATTCCTTGCATTGAAGCTCGTACTCTCCTGTGCGTCTTTGGTAAATTGAGATGGTCAGGGAACGGCAGTTTTGAGCCAGATATTGAGCGAAGTCGGTGATGCCCGCGAGTTTGTATGTGAGCGAGGGAGTGTCGCAACTAGTGATTAGATGCCCGCTATGTAAATAGTGGGTTTTTACGCACATGTGGGCTCCAAATCACCTATTCAAAAAAAATGGCGCATTGATGTACTTTCTTATGTAATTTGCAACCATCTGATGGGATTGGCGGATATCTCGGGCGACATTCGATCGTCGTTGCCATCCGTTTCTCCAGCCTTTCTGTTCCTTTTCAAATGTGCGTTTGCCGCCAATTTTCCGCCATTCTTTTGCTCTCTAATAGCTGGCGAGGAGGGATTCTTGTTCGGCACGTCGGCCCACTCTGGTCACTCCCCACTGTCGTGTCTCTGGGCTTCTTTCTGCTTCTTCCCCGTCTCCGAGCGCACAAGCTGCAGTTGACCATTTCCATACCTGGACTCCCTACCAATTCTCCTCGCTTTTCCATGTCGCTGCATTTTCCCCATCCCAGGCCTTCTCGAGACGCCCTCCGGCTTCCCAACCGTCTTGACTCTTGACGTCTGGCAATTTCTTTTGCGGCCATTCCTCTCTGTCAGTCCATGCATGCAATCTAGCTTCCTTCAGATGCCAATTGAGTGGTTTCGGGGTGGTTCAAATCATGCAGCTGCTCTGCCTCCTCCCAATCAGTCTGAAGCAGTCGCAATCAGTCAGCGTGGTCGTTCCACAGCCGTGAACAACATCTATGTATGCCGATCAAACGGTTAGTGTTAGTTGCCTGTTACGACCCGCCCTGAACTTGCATTAGAACGCGCTTACGATTTATTCTCGCGAATTCTTCTTCCGCCAATTCTTCTGTGAAGAACTGGGCCGACTTCCCGACACTCCAGATCCGACTTTACAGAGCTTCACCACCACAGGAATCCGACTCGATTGCTCTCCTTAATCAATACATGCCGTGGCGTCCAAGCATCCTGCTCAACAACCTAACACTACGGCTTGGCAAGCCTCTAGATCTTTCTCTTCTCACTTTGTCTCTTCGTCTATGCGTTTCCTTCAATGATCCCGTTCTCAACTGGTTTGTCGCAGCCGATATTACTCAAGTTGTATTTATATGCGGAACCAGGTTGCTGAGAATGCGGGGCCTAATGCGAGCTGGTCGACGCGATAGCGTCGGGCCGGCGAGCTTTAGGCCGCGCTTAGATATAATACTTTTGTTTTCGTCCTGCCTTGTATCAAGTACTCCAGATTAATATAGGAAGGAAGGAAGGAAGGAATTAACCCGTAGGGATACATGTACATGGTCCAAAAGCAATAGACATTTGGCCCATAAATTGGCCCATAGCGGGCACTGCCGCGAAGCGGGCTACATCAGTCATGTAATATCAGGGATGAGGAGGTGGAGGAAGATGGGGACGACGATGCTGAGCCATTCGCGACTGACGAGCATCCAGCTTGTCATCGAGTACGCATGTCGGTGGCTGCTGGTGGAGAGGCAGTTCCAGCCATAGCCTACGATGAGCTCGACCAGCTCAGGAGGGAACATTCTTGTCGTGAGACAAGAATATATAAGGAAATCCCGAACACGTCAAATTTACGTGTAGCACGATCCCGTGCTTCGGCATCAAACCGTGCTTCGGCAAGGGACCGAAGCCAATTATGTACTAGCCCGCATTAAATTTCTGTTGATTCTCTTCCTTGCTCCGCGCCATGGATCCCATGGACTGCCCTCGCTCCGTCGACAAATGTACTCAAGGGATTGTCAAAACGCTGCACTCCAACGAAGAATCAGCGGCTGCTGTCAGCAAGCTGGAGGTACGTGCCGGAGGTGAACGAAAAGTCGCACAGGTCCGGCATATCCGCTGTATTCACCGGAATATTCCGGGCTCTACCTGGCAGCTTGCACTTGTCGAAGAACCCATCTCGACGACCCTCGACCTCGTCGCTTCACTTCCTGCGCTCACATCGCTGTTTCACTGTGATGAGTATTTTGGGAGGAACTGCGGGTGCGTGTGTGAGCAAGCTCATCCGGTTAGATCTTGACCGGATTGTCAATCTGCCCGAGTTTTTGCAGGCGTTGGGGAGAGACGAGAGTCTGCTACCCAAACTACGGACTTTGGCGGTTCGTGACGATGCGGCGCTGGATGGAGTCGATGTTCTGAAGCTGCTTGCGCATCGGAATCCGATTGTGCGTAGGATTCCGTTTTGGCGTTGGGGGTGGGAGTTTCTTCAAGATGGACACAGTTTGGATGATGGGTTGGAAGTTGTCATACTGGAGTAAGTGCGAAGTTGATTTGCTTCTGGGCCCCGTGGGGTGAAGAATGCGTGTTGTTTACTTATGAAGTTGTGAACTACCAATGTAGCATTGGATTGATTGGCTCTTTTGAATCAACTCAGATACGGAGCAATCCTTCTTTCTGCTGAAGACCTGAGCGTAATCAAGATCAACAGAAGCGCTCCTGGTTTCCCAGATAACGTTTCGGACAAGATGATGGTAAACCACAACAGAAAAGTTAAAACACAAGTACTCAGTCTACAAGTCTACGAATAACCTCTGCCACACCCTTCCTCGCAGTTACAACACACTTGAATTCCTCGGGGCGGCTACAAGTTCTTGAGCATCCGGCGACAGTGAAATGTGAAACGACACAAGTGTTTACCTGATAGCCCCATCCAAAAATTCTCCAGACGGAAGCACCGGAATACCCTCTTCAATCGGCGCGCTGATATCAAAAAAGGTCAAGATGGAAGCGCAGACGAGCCATACAGCCATGTCGGCGAGATGCGAACCTACAACTAGTCATAAGTTACGATTGAAACGGGAACTTGAAGCAGACTATGGAGTTACCGGGACAAGCCCTCCGTCCGTAGCCAAAAAGAATATCCTTCGGATCCATCTCCTTGGCATGCGTTGCCGTCTTGATGAATCGCTCCGGCCGGAAGGCTTCTGGGTCTGAATAAATCTTGGGATCACGGAAAAACAACCTAGGTTCGACGGTGAGAAAGTTCAGTTGGTTCAAATCTGAGAAAACCAACCAGGTATTGGCCATGATGATCGTGTCCTTTGGTATGAAATATCCGTTGTGGACATCGTCTTCGGCGGCTGCATGTGGGAGTCCTATGATTATCAACCGTAAGACATCTCGTTGACTTGTCGAAGTCTCGTGTATGTACCCAGCGGCACCATGGTATATTTCCGGAAGACCTCTAGAATGAGCGCTTCGACGAACGGGAGACGGGCACGGTCGGCCGATCGAGGAGCGGTGGAAGGACCAAGAACATTGTTGAGCTCCATCTGAGCTTTACGTTGGGCATCTGGGTGTAGGACCATGGCGAGGAAAAATGTCTCGATGACGGCGGCAGTCTGTGCGTCGCAATTAGAATGGTTTTGTCTGTGATTCAACTCAGGTCAGCCACACCGTTTCAGAGCCACCTGTGTGAATTACACTGAGTTGACTGCAATAGCGAATATCACTATAGCAGGCTTACCACCCCAGACTCCGGATGCCGCCAGTTTCAGGACGTCTTCCTCTTCAGCGGTATATTCATGGCAACTGAGAAGATCTGAAACCATAGAAGGCATGGATTTTCCCATTTCCTAACCGTTTTTCTTCTTCAACGACTGGTGCAAGAGAGAAAGAGCACCCACGATTTGCTTCTTCACCCAATCAAGTGGTGTATCAAGGGACGCTTGGAGGGCGGCACGGTACGGGATAATTTTCTTCTTCCATCCGGCGCCTGGAAACCATTCTGGAACGTATCGCACTGCAATGTTCATAGTCAGCATTAATACTATCAAAGGTGTCGGAAATGTACTACAGAACGGGAATGTATCGACTGCAAATGCGTTCACACCAGTCAGTTCGGAGAATTGTTTCATGGCGACGTCAATCAGCTTGAGCAGCGGGTCGTTTTCGTCTTTGAGCTGGTAGCCAAAGGTCACGTTGAGGACGATTGCACCAGCGAATCTCCTCGACTTGAATCAACCTATCCAAAGAGAATGAAACAATCACACACCTAAAGCCGTGCTCTCTCCACATGTTGGGCGTTTGGAGTATGTCATGCAGGAATGAATGGATCGCAGTCTCCAGTGGAGGACCGCAGGTGGTTTCGACTTTGGAACGAGTGCCGAGGACTTGAGCCATCATGCGACGTTGCTCAGACCACTTCTTCCCGAATTGAATGAGACCTCCAAGGCGGGTGAGAGGATTGATACACAGAATCGGGCGCAAATTAGATACCTGGACTTTGGTCGTACCCAACGAGCTCTCCACCCATAACGAGTCTAGGACGATTGCTGTATATCCGACTCTTCTTGTCGAGCATATCAGTCGCGTATTTCAGGTCGTTGAGCACGATGATGTGTTTTCCAAAGACGCTGAGGTGAACAATCGGACCTAGAAGAATTCGCACCAGCTGAGAGAGAAAGACGAGAGAAATCACCATAAGTTGTAGCCCATTCCGCGAAGGTTATCCATGGTTTCGACGGAGGCAGATCCAGGGCGTTTCCGAGCAGGAATGTTCCCTTTGGACCAGGCGGAAACGGCGCGATACTCTTCTTTTTGACACGCGCAAACCAGAAGGCGGCAGCCAGTGCCGTAGCGCCTAGTGCAAGAGCCACAAAAACCTCGGCTTGCATGGAGATTGAGGCGGCGAAGGACAAGGAAGATTTCTGAGTCGGAAGGCCTTGACCGGAGCTTGCGACTGCCTTCGAATGATTCGTCGCTTCCCCGCTTCCCAGTCATTTGAATCGCTGTAAATCCGCGGCCGATAGGCTGATTCCTTGTAAAAGTGGCAACAGGGAATCCATTTCCAGTGATCCGAGAATGCCAACGTGTCGTCGGGTTTCTCGGGTACAAATCGTTGAGTTTGCGCAGAAGCGTATCTAGCTACTGGTCGCCAAGTGTCCAAGTGTCCAAGTACCCTCAAGCTGAGGATTTCTCAGAAGATGGTGGTTTGGGTAAGGAAGTTGCGGGCAGTTCGGCCACCACCGGCGCGGACCTGCTTACCTAATATGCCTCTCGTCTCTCCTCGGAAATTTCGCGGTAAGGGTTGGGTAAGGGCTGATGTGTCTCAGTCCACACCAAATGCCCCGAGAGCTACCGCAATGCTGGGTAAGAACGGCTGGCCAGGCTTAACTCACCAAATATTGACTTGCTACTCTCAGCTCTGAAACTCACAAACAGTGGGCTTGAGTGTGCTCGTTGGACCAACGTTGGACTTACCGGCGAACATCCGCCTCAGAGCCGTTCAAAAGCAGGATTCTTCAACCTCCAGGTGCGCCGACTCGTGCAGCATCTAAGAAGACCGCCGACTTCAAGGCATGCGCTTCTTTCTTCCAGTTTTGCCATTGGCCACCCACACAAGTAATTACTTCTGGTTCAATGCCAGTCGAGTCCAAGTCCACGTCATAAATTAATTAATGCCATGCCAGGGAGAACACTAGAATCGTACATGCCATGCGAAGCAATGGCCTCAAGCCCAGGTCTGCTACTTACCTTAACCACGACATTCCTCACTCTTCCGATCTAACTTCGATGCATGATATACGACCCCGCCGCCCTCGTTCTCGCTCTCCTACGCCCCATCATGTTCCAAACGATTTTGCTCTCCCTCACCGCCACGGTCTCTGTCATCGTCATCTGGAACCAACTGAGCAAGAAGGTCCAAGATGACATACCCTTCATTCCCGGACCCGCCAGCGACTCGTTCTTCACCGGCAACATGCACACCCTCGCAGCAGCCCCGAGTGATGCCGCCGCCATCTCCTACACCAAAACCCACGGCGGTATCGTCAAGCTAAACGGCATCCTCGGTGTCTCGAAACACGTACTACTCATTTCCGACCCAGCTGCGCTGCGCAGACTGTTTGGCGCTTCGACAGGTCAGTGGGATTCAAGTTCGCGGAACTTGGCTTCGATCAAGTCGCTTTTTGGTCCTGGGGTCTCGGCCGTTGAGGGCGCGGACCATATTCGGCAGAGGAAATTCATCGTGCAGGCGTTGACGCCGGTTCAGACGAGGGGGATGATCGATTCAGTTCAAGATGCTTCCCAGTCGGTGCGTCCTCTCAGTTCCCTTCCTGTTTTCGGTTAATCAATTCGAACTCTCCAGATGCGCAGGATGCTTAATAAAAGCTGCCCAGGCACGAAACCCGTCCAACTCGACATGCT
Source organism: Roridomyces roridus (assembly GCA_029378245.1). NCBI lineage: Eukaryota > Fungi > Basidiomycota > Agaricomycetes > Agaricales > Mycenaceae > Roridomyces > Roridomyces roridus. The sequence continues at coordinate 42,661 of JARKIF010000170.1, forward strand.
CCACTGGGCACGCCGCGTGGCCCTCGACTCGCTCACCATGTTCGCATTCGGCGTCTCCCTCCACGCAATGGAGAAACCCGAACACGCCCACGATCTCCTCCACACTTTCGACTCGATGCTCGAAGACTGTATGGGCAAGACGTCCGAGATGCAGTATTTCCTCCGCGAGACTGCCGTGGCGGGGATATACCCCAGTTTGTTAGGGATTGCGATGACGGATATGCAGTTCTTCCGCTCGACGATGGGGACGACGAAGAGGTTGACGCAGTTCAGTGAGTGGGTGAGGAAGGAGAGGGAGGAGATGGGGAGTCTTGGGGGTGGGAGTGATTTGTTGAGCTCGTTGTGTGAGTGTCCGCAGTCGGGATTTCGATTCGAGTGCTAACTAGCGCTAACTCTCGATAGACAAGGCCAATCAGGCAGAGTCGGCCAAGTCCAAGCTGGCAGATCATGAGATTCGGGCTCTCATTGGGTAGGCGCGAGTCTGTTTCGTTCAGTTTTCCGCTAACCCGTCTCAGAATGGTCCTCTTTGCAGGCCACGACACCGTCTCTACAACCCTCGCCATGTTCCTCAACGACATGGCACGATACCCCACAGTCCAACAGCGCCTCCGCGAGGAGATCAACGCTAAACGGGCCGAAATCGGCGGCGACGAGGTCAAATTTAGCCAGGACGACTACGACTCGATGCCGTATTTGAACGCCGTGCTCAAGGTAACTGCCAATTCATTCGTGTGTTTCATTCATTCTAATAACAGAACCCAGGAATCCATGCGCATCAACCCCGTCCTCGGGCAGACCTTTCGCACCAACCGCGCCGCTGACGTCCTCCCGCTCTCCGAGCCCATCCTCTGCACCGACGGTAAGATGTGGAGTGAGATTGCCGTCGCGGGGGGTACTCTTGTCGTCATTGATATCATGGGTTCTAATTTACGGGAGGATGTTTGGGGCAAGGATGCAAGGGAGTTTCGGGCAGAGCGGTGGCTTGATAGTGAGGAGAAGGTTGTACCGCGGGAGAAAACGCCGGGGATGGTGTATGGGAGCCTGTTGAATTTCGTGGCTGGGAGTAAGTGCCCTCTGTTGGGGTTCCCCGGGATTTCTGACGAACAATACTTAGATCGGACTTGTCCTGGGTGGCGGATCGCTATTTTGGAACTACAATCTTTCATCTGCGATATCGTTGAAGGGTTCAAAATCTCCGCAGTACCCGGCAACGGTGAGATTGTGCGCGAGTTCCATGGGGTGTCAATTCTCAAGGTACGTTCAATGATCGAGCATGGTTGCGAGCGATCCATTGATTTTTGGCAGGTTGCGGGGAAGCCGGTCAAGGGCGGGGAGGTGCCGCTTATCTTGGAGGCTATCCCGGGAAAGGCGTAGAATGTTCGGGTGGGTGTGAGCATATACTTACTAGCGCCCGATTTCTTGATAGGTGTAATATATCTATCTATTCATTCGAGAAGAAATGTCGAGGGCTTTCCCTCGGGTTCTAGCTTCCTCCTCGGACTACGGGCAAGACGGTCCGTCGGAGCGACCAAACATGAATTTGGAGCGGAGTCTCGACATGGAACACACCAGATTGCCCAGATAATGTAGAGATACCTACCCCCGTGTACAGCGGCAGTTGAACATTGCAAAACGCGGCATTTTGGTATCTTTCTTTTGCGGGCGTGTAGAAGCGCTTACTGAACACCGTTTTCATCTTTCATTGGTCGGATAAGAGCTTGGCCCAGGCTGCAACATAATTCCTGCGGGCGCACGGCACGGTGTGCGGGCTAACGTTCACGTTAACGTTCAACTTTGGGAGATTCGGATCGATTTCATGTTGCAGATAAATTATATGTACAGAATCTGCCGTGCAAGCAAGAACAAAAAAGGGATGGATGAGTGGTCGCGTCTAGGATGCATATTGCTCTTTCCACGCAGCGGGGAGGCGGTAGTGCGCAACGTCGAGGTGGAAGCGGCTGGAAGGACATGAGTGACGGGTGGAGATAAGACTGGAGAAAGACAACCTACATGTACCCCTGCTCGTACTCCTTGAACGCTCTCCGTGCGTTGGGGGCGTCTTTCAAGATCAGAGCGGCGCGTTTGGCGACGGCGACCGTCTCGTCTGATACATCCTGCAGAATCTTGATAGGGTGATCGCCCGATACCCGCGACATCATCTTGCAGTAATTGTGCTCCTCGCCGTCCATCGCCTCTTTGTAAAAGCTATGTAGCGCGGATTCAGTATCAAGTCAATCAAGTGAAACAAAAGGGAAAGCACCAACCTAAGCACGTCGTTGAGCAAGTTGGCGAAGATGAGCATCTCCGGGATCGCCTGGACATAGTCGACGACGTCCGGATGATCCTTCTTTGGGAAGCAGGCGTACGAGTAGAAGCCGGAGATTCCTGGAAATAAATGAGTTATCCACTCGAAAGAAAAGAAGCTGCGAACCGCTCAGACTGCGGCAGTAATACGGCCACAGCTTAGCGTCGACTTTTGTGGATACCATCTTGGTCAGACTGCGGACTTCGAGACAGCTCCCGTCGATAAAGGTACATGAGCTCATAATCATTGCATCTGCAACGTACGGCTCGTAGTGGTCGTAAAGCTGGAGCAGGGTGTTGGCGAACCCGTCGAGTACGTGGTGTTCTTGCGGTTGGCGGGCGTACATCAATCTTGTAAACGATTCGAGGGGGCCGATGATGTCGTCGGCGACGTTGTCCATCCACTTCATGCCGGCAGTCGCAATCGCGATGACGATCTTCAAGTCAAACTCGTGAGCGGGATAGAAGAGCTGGAGCGGGTTATCAGCTATGGGAAGGTGTAGACGAAGAAAACGGACCTCGGCAGCAGCTACGCCCACATCCACACATTTCATGAACCCGTCGACGGCATCCCCGATGTTCCACGACTCGAGAGTATTCACAACAGCCTCGTACAGCGCAGGGTCTTGAGGAAACGGCGGAGGGTGGTAGTCGAGGGCACGCATAAACGAGCCGGCGATCTCCAGTATGGCCTCGCCTTGCTCCACCTTGTTCAGCTTGCCGCCCCAGACGAGGGCGTCCGCCTTTGAGGGCAAAACTCCCATGTGGTTGTCGTCGACGTCGAGTGATTTACTGGGGGCGTTTACTGGGGCGGGGCTCCTGCTGCGTAGTCGGCGCCAGAACAAAGCGATGGAGATTCCGGTCGTGATGGAGAGCACTACAGCTTGGAGAGTCGGGGAGATCGGTTTCTGGAGCGTTTTTGGCGGTGAGCGCAGCAAACGCAGAAATTTATATAAGGAATGTTGAAAACCCATTTCAGGAAACGCAAAGTATCTTCATAAGGAGGTAATCTGTCGGTCTGGGGGTGACATACAGTGACGGTAACGGGTTTCGCCTGCAGATTAAGCTGCGCCACACTAGCGGCAGTCGTCATTCGGGGTGCTGATATGCTGATCAACGGCAGAATCTGGAGAAGCGTGGCTTGGTATGCATTTCTTGAGCGGAGGAAACGATTTGCCCAAGATTGGGGAGGATGATGGTTACGAACAATAAGGAAAAGAGCACGAACCCGTCCGACGACCTCCCCTCCGAGAGATTGAGATGGAAGTCAACGAAACACAAAGACTTGGGGAGAGCATGGTTCTTCCTATGGATGCCAATCCATGGAGGGTACTTGGGTCAACATCCCAGGACACGAGGACAAAGCAGTCTGTAAAAAGTGCCACGTCAAGGCTGAGACGATGGAACATATCTTGACGAAGTGCGACGCACCGCGCCAGCAGGAAGTCTGGGACCGGGGAAGGAACTACCGAAACCTACGATGGGGCACAGAATGGCCGCGATGAAGAAAGGAGACGCAGGAACCACGCGCCTGTTCAGGATTATAATCTCCAAGTCCGCTCACCTCGCGTGGAAACTCCGAGGGTCATCCAAGGAAATGAACCAGGCACTGGGAGGGAAATCCGAGGCCGTTGGTTAAAGGCAATAAACAGCCGGCTGGGGAATCGGGATCGAGTCGGATCGACGCAATACTGGCGAACGACTTGAAGTACGGGAAGAAGCCGTCAAGACAGACCTGGTGCTGAGCACCTGGTGCAGGGGTCTCCAAAATGAGGATGTGCTCCGTAGACAAGGGACACGGGGGTCTCAGTGGGGAGGGTATTGGGTGAGATCAAATAACAACGATATATAGGCGACGGCTTACTTTTGTTTGCCGGAACGCCTCCTGGGTTCAAACGCTCATCACCCGAGTCCCACCAAAGTTCCACACGAGTGCAGCGACTTCGGTCGGGCATAGTGCATAAATCCATTACCTCGGGTGAATAGTTCTGTTTTTTTTTCTCAGCTGGGTTTCAATTCCAAGGCCAAAATCGACGGGGAGGGAAACCGACAGTGTCGGCCTTGATAGCGAAGCGCTAAGCAGCACCGGACGGGGTACACCGTTCAACGCATACAATGCATGCTTCCTACTTCCGCAGACGGCCTTCGTTTCACTGCCCGTCTAAATGCGACACCGCATCTGAGTACTATTGACGCGCATAGCGCCACGGACTAGTTCCTCGCGATTTGCTTCAGTGTCTGCATTAGACTCGTCCGCGGATCGACCGACTCCGATCGAGAGTAGCGAATCTATTGCTTCCTCGCAAGAGTGGAAAGGGGGATGTGCATATCTGAGTTGGCACAGGAACCAAGAGGATAGCCGGTACCAGTGGATTCTGCGGGAGTGAAGTAGCGCACTAGAAACGTCTAGGCACACTGGAAAAAAGAAAATACTATCCTAGGGTGCCCGGTGAGAAGCCTAGCTACTAAGGTAGTGCAAGAGAGACCAAAACCTCGGCTTGCATGAAGATTTGTGAGATGGCGCTGTCTTGGGGCTTCTTTTAAATGGGGGCAATGAGATCGACCAAGTAGTTGCTCTGAGTGCCTTGGAACTGTCCGCGGATCGAGACCAGCGAATCTAGCAGAGTAGTGGGCAACAGGGATTGCATATCAATTTGGTCAGCGCAACAGTCCCAGTAACCAAGAGGATGACCAGTACTAGTGCCTTGTCTTCGGCACATGGCAAACCAACTTTCCTCAGTTTTTGGAGGTGTTCAAGCGCGTTGCGCAGGATTGAGGAACGGGGGATACCCAGACTGCGGACTAAGTACCTGCACCACAGCTAAGAGAGAAAGGCGAGGCAACTTGTCATAGGTTCTAGCCATGGCCAGCTCCGCGAAGGTTATGATAAGGTTACGACTGAGGCAGATCCAGGGCAATTCCGTAAGATGCTCTTCTTTTTGGTTTAACTTTGGCGCGCGCAAACCAGAGAGCGACCACCAACACCATAGCGCCTGGTGCGAGAGCGACTTTGGCATGAAGATTGAACCTGGCCGTGAAGGACAAGGAAGAATCGGGCCTTGATGCTCAACGTTCGGGTTTCTCGGGTCACGACTCGACTCGAGTTCCGAATTCACGTTTGCGCAGAACTGTATTCAGCTACTGGGTGCCAAGCGTGCACTTTCAAGCTAACCTAGCAGCTATGAGAGGTCGTCAGGAAACATTTGGATTCTGGAAAGTCTACCCGAATAAATCAGTATGTTTCATACACGGATTGAATATAGCGCTCAGAAAAGGTCCCAACCATCAGGCAACCCTTCCCTGACTCTCCATCCCACATCTCCACCTAACCACCTCTCCACCCTCGCCTCGTCATCCTTCTCAGCCCCCTCCTCAAGAACCTGGACATCCCCACTCCCCCATAACGCCAACACCGCCCACCCAACAACCATAATCCCCGGCGGCCTCTGCTCCCCCAAACTCTCCAACGCCCTCCCAACATCCCTCAACGTCGACACCAACACCCTCTGGTCACGCATCGACGCCCTCTCCACGATGGCAATCGGCGTATAAGCCGGATACACCTCCCCCCGCCGTCGCTCGTCCGTAGCGGGATTGAGCAACGCAGCAACGACAGCTGGTAACCGTGCCACACCCATGAGCACCACAAGAGTCCGCGGACGCTCATATCCGGGAAGCTGCACCTCTTTGCCCTGGCGTCCCACGCCCGTACATACGATGAGAGACTCGGCGACGCCTCGCTGTGTCACGGGAATCCCGGCGAACGTTGGCCCTGCGAGTGCAGAGCTTACGCCAGGGACGACGACGGACTCGAAGCCGTGGGCGCGGAAGTACAGGACTTCTTCTCCCGCACGCCCGTAAACCACTGGATCGCCTTGTTTTAACTACGAAGGAATGAGTTTGGATGTTAGATTGAAAGAAAAAACATACTCGAACGACAGTCAGCCCGCGGTTAGCCGCTTCGACAGCAGCCTCCATCATCTCGTTTTGAGCGCCCTCGGCGTTGCCGGGAAACTTTTTAGCAATGCGGACTTGGACAGTAGACGGTATAAGATCTAGAACCGCCGCAGGTACTAGTTTGTCGGAGAGAACGAGATCAGCCAACTTTGTAAGCGCCGTATGTGTGGCGAGAGTGAGCAAGGATGGATGGCCTGGGCCAGATCCCACCAAGAGAATCCTTCCTTTGCGGCGAATATCGAGCGAATGCACCGAAGCGGGTACTTGGGAGAGGGTAGAAGACGAAGAGGAAGAGTGCTCCCCGGCCAGCACCTCGCGCATGTCCGCTTCGGACATGGCCGCAAGTGGCGAGATGGGCCAATACTCGCTAACTTGCGCCACCCACTTCATACGCCGGGTCGTCGCCTCTGCCTCCGTTTCGATGGGATTGCGCAAAGGCGTGGGACCATTGGGTGTTGCCTCCCCACTGTCCTCACTCGATTCATGAGCATCCCTAGGCCTCGCAAGTCCACGCATAACCCCAACCTTGTCCACCGCCGCGCCCACATTCCTGGGCAGACTCCCAACCACATCGCGCTTCAAACGCGAAGCTAATCGACACCCCTTGCCGTTGGTCGTGATCCCAATCTGTAGCGCCGTCCGCAAACCAGAGGCTGGGTCCTCGAACCGATGCGTCGAAGTGAACGAAAAGTCGCATAGGTCCGGCATATCCGCTGTATTCACCGGGATATTCCGGGCTCTACATGCACCGTAGATCCGCTCCGCTGAACTGTGGGTCCTGCGTTTGGGATCGCTGAGAAGGGTGTCGGTGACGCAGACGAAGGAAATGTGTTCTTCTTTGGATGAAGCCAGATAATAGTCGATACTCGCATCTTCTTCGCTCGCGCTCGATTGAGGCAGGGCGTCCCAATCTAGAATACTGAGTTGCCGGTGCTCAGCGCGCCACCGGAGCTCTTCGCACGCAGATGCAGAACCCCCCTTGGCGAAGACGACGACAGTTGAATCTGCTTCGAGCGCGGCAAAGGCACGAGATGCGGCGAGAGAGCCAGACCCGATTATTACTGTTGTTCGACTGTGTAATCGGAAGGAGAGAACCAGGGACGCGCCTCCCTGGGGCGAGGGAAAGGCCGGAGAGGACATGGGAGAAGAGGAAGAAGGGCGTTGTTCATGGCAGAAAATTTTGCGAGAAATTCGTGCTGATGACGAATCGAAGCAAGTTATCAGGGCTGCCCGATGGCCGAGTGAACCTCTCTGAATTTACACCTTTGCATTTTATTGTATGTACAGTCAGTCAGTCTATTATACACTCGTCGTCAAACCCGGAATAGCGCCCAGCGTCGGTACAATATGCCTCAACTCCTCAGGAACCAAATCAGCAGGCAGCCGCGAAATCGCATCCACCGGCGCACGCTTCACCAACGCAAGCAGATTCAGTCGCAAGTTCCGCACAAGGGCACTCTCACCCGTATCAGCAGCCTCGACCTTGACCGTCCCCGCACGCTCAGCCTGAATCTGTTTGATGACGCCCGCGGCATAGTCCAGCACCGTATTCATCTCCGTAGGCCCGCTCGCTTTAAAGTCCTTCCCAGCCCACTCCTTCTCGCTCTGCTCAACCTCTGCAGGTGAACGGATAAGTGAAGCCATATCAAGTTGATGCGAATAAATCTGGCGGAGCGTGGAAAGCGTAGCGGCAGCTCGGGGGTGGACATTGAGTGCTGCCGACACACGGGCAGGGATCTTGTCGTCAGTAGTGGTCTTTGTAGGCTTGGTGAGCTCGAGAGCCGTGCGTTGAAGTAAAGCGTGTCGTCCTTGCGTCAGCGGGCCAACCACGTTCTCCGCGACCCACTCTGCAAGAGGCATCCCAAGGGACAGCGAAGGAGCTGCATCCATGTCGACATCCTCGTCTTCCTCGCGCTTGCCCACATCCAAAGGCGCTGTCCCAACAAACTCTGCCAGACTCCGCACATACGCCAGACCATCCACACCGCCATACACCAGATCCCTCACATACTCCTCCCCCTCCAACGCACGATTCTCGCTCCAATACACCCCGTTATCCAGTCTCTCCTCTTCTATAGGCAACTCCAGACTCGTCCGCATACCACTCTTGACTGCTGTATCTGCCTCCTCGAGACCCTCAGGTAAAGGTTCCCCACGCCTCCGCATCTCCTCCACCAACTCGCCCGCCAGGACCGCAAGCGACCCAAAATCCAGTGCATGCGCCTCACGCGCGTGCTCCTCGGGGTCATCCGAAGCAGGCAAAGGCACATCATCTCGCCCACGACGCGTTCCACTACGGTTGATCGTCCAATGCCTTTGTACAGTAGGCAGAGGAGGCGGTTCCGGGTGCGAGGACGGCACGAGTGTGGGTAATGGATACACTGGGCCTGTAGGTGCTGGTGTTGTCGACGTATCGCGCGCGGCGAATTGGGAATTTGCTTGGGTAGGTGGAGGGTATATGGGTATGAGTTGTGGGCGGGTAAGGGGATCAGGAACAAGGGCAGAAAAGAACGAGAATGGGTCCTCCACTGATGAAAATGTGAGAAAGGTATAGTAGAGAAATGAATATGCATACCCTCTGTGTAGGCAAGACTCCCGTCGGAGAAATACGGCGGACCCTCCTTCTCTATGCGCAGACGCTCCTTCTTGGTCTTGTAACGCTTCCCTTTGAGCTTCAGATACAGCATTGTGCGAGCCAGATCGGAACCCGGGGGAAATGCGCCAAGACCGTCTTTCGACCCAGGTAACCTCCCTTCCGCATCGATTCCGTCAGAAACGGTGGTTGTAGTTGTCTCCTTGACCGCTCTGTTGTACGGCCCTCGAAGTCCCCGACGGAGTGTAGCGGGGTGACTACCACCCAACACCGACACGGACGGCGACCTGCTCCGTTCTTGGATGGGTTCCGGATCCACCGCCATAGAAAAGTCCTCCACGTCATCCTCAGCAACCGCATCGTCCTTCTCAATCTCGATATTCCAGTCGGTCTCGTATTGAATCACCGTCGACGAGACCTTGGAAATCTGCTCGAGACCCCAAGTCTCCAGCCGGTCGGCCTCGACGTAATACACGTTTCCCGGTGGATTGAAAGTCTTTGCGTTGGACGTGACGAGACGAAAGTCGCTGGTAAAGTCCTCCAGAGAGCGATACCGACCGCGCTGGACTTTGGCCGTCATGGTACCGAGATCCATAGGCCGCTTGATGACGTCCGCGTACCCGGGAATCGCAGCTGGGTTGACCGGCTTGAGGAAGAACGCATAGTCGTCTTTCCTGTCACAAATCTTGAATAAACACGTCAAGCTAGACCGCAGACAAGACGCACTTTTTCAATTGAGTGACGAGCCGCGTCAGAACCTCTTTCAACGGTTTGAGCTTGACCGGCCGTGGGATCTTCTGCTGCGACGTCGACGCGTCGGCATAATCAGCGTACCCGAATGGCTGCAGCTTGGGCTGCTTTGATTTGGATTTGGACTTTGCCTTGGAGGAGGAAGATTTCGACTTTTTCGCGGGCACCTTCTCCTTTTCCTTTTTCAAGGCTTGGAGCGGTGGTAGGACGAGGGTGAGTCTGGGTGTCGTTGTCAGTGGGGCCGGGGGAGGCGGGGGTGGTGGTGGCGATTCATATTCGCTGGACGACTCGGAGTCGGTCGAATCGTACACGTCGACTTCCTCGCCGTAGTACATTTGATGGGCGTCAGGCCGGGTGGGCGGCTACATCGTTCGTTCCACGCATGGTCAGGATGGGCTGGAGAGGCCATGGAGGAGGAGGACAAACCGAAGGTTGTGGAATCCAGTGACCTTGTACTTGCCGAGTGATGGATCAGGAAAGGAAAGTAAACTCCGAATTATTATCCAGCTCTAATGTACTGAATTTACAAGTGGACTATCCCAGCTATTTAAAATACCTCTCTTCTCCTCCATCCGACGACCCGTCCACTCTTCCTCTCCGACCTTGTTGGCCCAATCATCTCCATCATCCCATGAATCGCCCCAGGACTCTTCTTCCGGAGGCGTCGGCTTAGGCACTGGTGCAGGCACAGGTGCAGGAGTACGTGCAGGCGCAGGAGCACTGTTGGGTGTCGGTCCAGGCGAATTAACCGCCGGCTGGTTCACAGTGAGAATTTCAAGGGGCGAAGGAGGTGATCTGCGCTTTGGCTTGAGCTTTTTGGCTTCACGCAGCACGGGGGCATGCGATGACGCAGAGGAAGCCGCAGAAGACGACAGGCTTGGTGGATAAGCGTGTATATCCATGGGCCGACTCGTGCTGGGCGTGCTCGAGTTGGAATGCTTGGGTTCCTTGTCCAATTTATCGGAGGACTCGGAACCAGCAGGAGAAAGGGAGCGTGCGTGTCGGGTGGTACGGGGATGGCTCTCAATGTCCGTCTGTGTGTGGACATTGGTGGGCGTGTCGTCGTCATCGTCATCCCCTGCGCGGAAGAGAGGTTCACGATCCAAAGGGTCTGGAGCGTCCTCGTCGAGGGCAACGCCTGAGCCTTTGACGATCGAGTCCACGATCCAGAATTGTAAAATATTCATGATGCTGGCTGAGATAAGAAACCAGAATCCGCGGAAGCATAAAACTCACATGGGGAATATTCCCATTACACTGAGAAGGTGAAAACGAGGAATCATTGGAGTAGAAGGCACTTACAAGATGACCTGCACTGCGTCTCCCTTCTCGGTATACGTCCAACTTAAGAGCCAGGCACCGACAGTGTACAGGCCGGGTATGAGGGCCAACATGCCTATCACCATGAATTTCATTGTGGTGAGGGCGACGAGGTAGATGGCTGCCTGCCGCAGCCAGAACTGGAACGACGGTGGGGTCCCGTACATGCCGGATTCAAAGCCTAAAGACGGGTTCGTTATTGCAATTCGGGATTCCAACGCGACGCACCTTTGAGTTGCAGTTTCTCCGACATGAGAAAGGTCAAAACCCTCAGTGCAACATACAAGAGACCGACTCCTGTGGCCGAGGTTGGTAGGAAATGTGACTGCAGCGGTAGGCACGCACCGAGTGTAGTATCAATGAGAATATTGAGGAAATAGGATACGCAGGCGTTTTGCGAGGAGTGGTGCGAGACGAGGCTGGACACGAGCACATTTACGCCGTGAATCCACATTTGCCCGACGACCTGTTTGGATACATCGAAAAGCCATATTCTCCACGGCCGCATTGGCTTCTCTCGGTGGCGTTTATACTGGAACGCGGTTTTATTCTTGCCGTCGTGAGATTATCTGAGTACTCACAAGTAAGGAAAGAATGACCAGGACTCCCATGAGAGCTTGCACAATCTTAAAATGGTGAGCGGCGTCGGACAAGTAGTGGCTACGCTTACAAGCGCGACAGGCCCAAGGAGACGACATGAGCTCGTGTCCACGACGTCCGGGTCGTCGAAGACGTTGGCGGGCGAAGTCTTGTTGAGGCTGGGATAGTCAATGTCGTCCATCGTGAAGGACAAGCTTTGGTGATGGCGCTAAACCAAGCCGCGTCGATCACTCTTTGCGCAGCCCCAAACCACGACAACACTTTTCTAAACCATGTCTTTCTTCGGTAGAAATCCGCCCCAGGGCCAGCCCGGGTCGTACAGCTCACTACCGAGTGGTCCACGCGGTGGGGCAAGACCACCACCTCCACCTCAATCCATGCAATACAACGCACCCCCGACGCAATACAACGATCCTCCAAGTGCCCCATTCGAGAAGCGTGGAGGGTACGACCGTCGACCTCCACCACCAAGCTCGGGGGGACAGTACGCGTCGTTCTAATCTGCATTCAATTCCTGATCGACTCTAGGTACAATGTCGAAGGCACCCCATCTAACCCTCTTGCATATACGAATCGCTTGGTAGTCCATCCTTCCGACTTCCAGCCAGGACAGCACGTTCTTTGCAAAGGCCAATTTCCCGTAACTGTGGTGTGAGCAAATTCGTAATGTCTCCTCGGCACGCGTTGCTCATCGTTTGACAGTCATGATAACACAGGAAAGATACAACCGGGCTGCGTCGGTGCGAATGTGACGCAACGTCAATGGATTGGACTGGCTGTCGCGGGCGACAGCATTCCAGTCGATCCCTTCCCTTTCCAGCCCAATTACCTCCAATCCCTCGACCTTGAAGTCGGATTTCTACGGAAAACGGAGACGAAGGATGTCTTCTCTGCTGACGATCTGGCCCGAAACTTCCTCAAGGCGCTCAGTGGGACGGTCATCTCCGTCGGCCAGCTGTTGATTTTCGATTTCCACGGACAAACTATCAAGGGCATCGTTAAAGGCCTTTCTGTCCTTGAGCTTGCCGATCAGCAGCGCGGTGGGCGGGGACGGTCGGACTTTGGTCCTGATCCCCGTAGCTACGGCGTTCCAATGGACAAGACTGACATGACCGTTATGAAATCCGCGGAGGCCAACGGGATTAACATCAAATCCAGCGCGAAAAAGTGAGCATGGCTTATTCCTGCGTTACTTTTCTAAACTATGACAGGGCCCCTCCAAATGCAATCTTGGCGCCCAACTTCAAATTCGAGGATATGGGCATCGGAGGTCTCGACGCGGAATTCAATGACATCTTCCGTCGTGCCTTTGCCTCGCGTGTATTCCCTCCCGGGCTCGTCGACAAGCTCGGTATAGAGCACGTCAAAGGTCTACTCCTCCATGGACCTCCTGGAACCGGAAAAACTTTGATCGCTCGTCAAATTGGCAAGATGCTCAAGGCTCGCGAGCCCAAGATCGTCAACGGTCCTGAGATTCTGAGCAAATACGTCGGTGCTTCGGAAGAAAACATTCGGAAATTGTTTATAGACGCTGAAAAAGAGGTTTGTGCCCATTTGGCATGTCCGTGTATCGACTGACGGTAGTCCTAGTATAAAGAAAAGGGAGACGAGAGCGAGCTGCATATCATCATTTTCGACGAGTTGGATGCTATCTTCAAGCAGCGTGGCTCGACGAACAATGGCACTGGAGTTGGCGACAGCGTCGTTAACCAGATCCTTTCCAAGATGGACGGTGTCGACTCGCTCAACAATATCCTCATCATCGGAATGACCAACCGTATTGACATGATCGACGAGGCTCTGTTGCGTCCTGGTCGTTTGGAGGTGCACATGGAGATCTCGCTGCCCGACGAGAAGGGTCGGTTCCAGATCCTCAACATCCATACCGCCAAGATGCGGACGAACCGAGTCATGGACCCCGACGTCGACCTCGAAGAGCTCGCGGCTTTGACCAAGAACTTTTCTGGAGCAGAGATCAATGGTCTCATCAAGAGCGCGACCAGTTTTGCGTTCAACCGGCACGTTAAGGTGGGCACGATGGCTGGGATCAGCGACGACGTGGAGAACCTGCGGGTGAACCGCGGTGACTTTCTGCATGCTCTGGACGAGGTTCATCCCGCGTTTGGTGTGTCCGAGGAAGAGCTGCAGTCTGTCATTCAAAATGGCATCATCCGATACGACACTGTCGTTGACGAGATTCTGCGGTCCGGAAGTCTCATCGTCGAGCAAGTGCGGACGTCGACGCGGGCGCCGGTGGTCAATGTCCTCCTGTATGGCCCGCCGGGCTCGGGGAAGACGGCGATGGCGGCGGCGATTGCCCAGGCTTCGCAGTTCCCTTTCATCAAGCTAATCACGCCGGACAGTATGGTCGGCATGGGCGAGAGTCAGAAGGTTTCGGCGATTGCCAAGATCTTTGCGGACAGCTATAAGAGTCCGCTCAGTGTCGTTGTTGTTGACAATATTGAGCGGTTGATTGGTTTGTGGTCGTTTTTGCATTCATCTGCGGTACTGACTGGTGTGCTCAGAGTACTCTCACGTCGGTCCCCGGTACTCGAACGCAATCCTGCAGGCGCTCTTGGTCCTCATTAACAAACGACCGCCCAAGGTCTGTCTATATGGTATCTCTATAAGTCATTCTGATGAGCCTTTAGAACCATCGTCTGCTTATTATCGCAACAACATCGGACCGACATAATCTAAACGAACTCGGGTTCGTGGAGTTCAATTCCGCCATGCGCGTCCCGCCCATCACCTCTCTTGCCGCGCTCGAATACGTTATGCGAGAAGTAGAGCTCTTCCCTGACGAGGCGGAGCACCGCGATGCCATGAGCATGTTGCGCGATGCTGGGTTTGACAAGTCGTCGCGCGGCGATGATATGAATAATTCGAGGTTGCAGATTGGGGTCAAGAAGTTGTTGAGCATTATTGAAATGTCGAGGCAGGAGCCGGACACTGTTGCTGAGCGGTTGACTACTGCGCTCATGGAGCTGGATCTTTAGATTTCTTGGATGGACTGTAATGTACTAATTTCTTGTAAAACCGCAACGGGACCCAGAAAAAATTGTAGATTGAGTCGGTGCTAAGAGTACACAAATAGGAAGAATACAGCTAGTATCGGTAGCGCGTGGAGTAGTCTGCGGAAGGTGGTCAGTATGTAGGATCGGACAAGAAATGGCAGACCTTTCGGAGAGACGACTAGACCGCGTCCCTTTGACGCGCCACGATAAACAGTCTCGATGATGTCGATCATCTCCTGCTTGTTATCCATGGCCCAATTTCTAAGGAAGGCGTCAGTCTAGTCCATGTCTGATGATATTTCGCGCACATCTTGTTGTTGTTACCCGTCCCCAAGTCAATCATTATATGCTTGTTGCTGGTTGGAGGTTTGAGTACCACCGTGGAGATAAACGCTGTATCTTACCGGTAGAAGAACATGACTGTGCAGGGATCGTACAATTCATACATCTGCAGCGTGGTGAGCCATGCAAATGGATGAAAAGGCAGCTGGCTGACCTTGTTAAAATCCGGGACTTCGGTGATATCGACGATGTAGGTGACAGCAAAGTTCTGCACTTTCTCAGAGACGGCGTACAGTGTTTCGTCCATGGTCATGCATTGGCTGTCCCAATCGTGCCCGAATCTACGAGTAAAATTGAGTCCTCTTGCGACCTCTGTAGAGCTGATATTGAACCGGATGACGACGACTCGGTCTTCTTCTGACTTGATGGCCTCATCGACATGCCAGCCCGAAGGTAAATGGGGTAGAAAGTAGGACATTGTCTCGACGTAGGTTCAGAAGCAAGAGGCCGGTGGCGGTGTCGCACACACAAACGACAACACATTTCCTCTTCCTTCGCCATCATCATCTTTTGGCCGGCCATGGACTACGAGTCGTCCGACATACTCGGTTCCAGCTCGCTGCCCGTCCGCGACCCTGGCTCGCCAAAGTGGTCTGGATTCTCCAAAACGGCCTTTTTCCTGGCTTTAATCCTCGCTGTGTACGTGGGTGGTGTGCGCGCATGGAATGCTCTCTTGAAATGGCGCGAGAAGGCCTACCGACTGTGAGTGCCCATTGCCTATGGATTTCCGTCTCTGACGCGTCTACAGTTCGATGCGGAGGAGACACGGCATACCGGACCACGACCATCGTCCTTTCAATGTGGCTTATGCTGCGGTGCTCAGAGCCCGTCGTGAGGAAGACGTCGCCAATAACAGGGTGCACAGGGTTGACGTCGACGAGCTGTATGCTCAGGCCGATCGACAGGTAGCACCCGTTGAGTCAAACCTTCGGCAGCGAAATAGTGCGTTCCCTTTCCGAGACTACTCCTCCTTTTCATCTAATCTTTGCCTTTGCAGACCAGTATCGCAACCCTGAGCCTATAAATGGTCTGCCCGGCAGGTTTAATCCTTTGGTTGCCGAGAGCAGCAGGTTCCCGGCCTCTAGTGGTCTTCCTCCGTGCGTCTCCGTCGACATTTCTGCGGTATCGTACTAACACTAGACAGGTCGTCATCCCAAAACATCAACTTCGCCGAACGGTACAACCCAAACCCTCCTCCTGCCCCCGCTGCTCCTGTAGTCCGTTTTGCCGATGAAATAGAAGACGCCGATCTCCCTAGGCGCAGCAGTATCCACAATCTGAATGCTAGCCCTCGGAAACATCAAAAACGTGCACTGGAAGAGTACGAAGTTCAATCGGACGTGCCTGAGAATCCCAAAAAGACACGCGTCGAGGGCGATGAATTCATTGATGGCGATGAGGATGCTCTTTGGGTGCGACAACAACGTGGGGAGAAGCGAGTCATGCGGGACGAGGATCTCGATGAAGAGGAGGCCAGCCCACCCGATACCCACGTGCGTGGGAAACGGGCGCGCAAGGTCAGCCTCGAGCACCAGGATGTCTCTATGGGCAGCGACGACAACGCGGACGATATGGACGTCGATGACGGGGACCAAGCACCTACCAACCGTGGCAAGAAACGTGACGCTGGGTCGACATTCGAGGGCGAGGAGGATGAGAGCGATAATGACCAAGCGCAGAAGACGAAGCGGAAACGGAGGACGAGAAAGTCGGACGCTGCTACCACGAAACTACCTTCGCGCGGTCAGAAACGGGACCGAGACGGGGATGAGGAGGGTAGCGATGTCGAGGCCCCTGCCGCTGGCACGTCCACACCCGTCTCACGGAAGACCAAGAAGAGGGGGAAGAAGAACAAAGAGGGGTTGGAAGACGACGAGGGCGTGGAGGGTTCCGCTGCCAAGGGTAAAGGCCGGGCAATTGGCGACGAATGGGAGAGCAACGGGGTCCATTACAAGATTGGGCCGAACGGACAACGGCTGAGACAAGCGCTGGTGAAGAAGGCCGCTCGGAGATTTATAATGGTGAG
Organism: Roridomyces roridus; assembly: GCA_029378245.1. Taxonomy (NCBI): domain Eukaryota; kingdom Fungi; phylum Basidiomycota; class Agaricomycetes; order Agaricales; family Mycenaceae; genus Roridomyces; species Roridomyces roridus. The sequence continues at coordinate 59,570 of JARKIF010000170.1, forward strand.
TCGATCCTCCAATCGAGCCGCGGATTTAATGAACCGTGATGGATATAGCCCGTAGACTCGCAGCATCCCGATAAGAATGCCAATCTGGAGGTCTGCATAGAGATATGGTTAACGGAAGAAGAATACAACGACTTCAAGTCTCGACACCTTTTGGCTTGGCAAGATTCTCCAAAAGGGACCCAAGAACCTGAGAGCTTGCCCTCTACTCCCGCCGTGCCAGAGCCTGTATGTGACGTTTCTAATCTAGTCGGCATGCCACTGACCCTTTCTCTAGCCTTCCACTCCGACACCTAACCCGGCCGCGAAAGGGAAGAATCTGCTCTGGGATTCGCCAGCGTCACCTTTCCCCGTGTTTGCTCCCAGCCCAGCCGAGAAGGAGCAGCGCCGTCCCAGATTCCGCCAGTCTATCGCCGCTGATCTTGGAGGAGCGCGGGTGAATCCTTTCGAGAAGGCTAATGCTCTGCATGTCGGTGCGGAGGTTGCGAGGAATGGCATACGGGGGAATGCTAGACGGGTGGTTGCTGCACGGGAGACTGGTGCTGGTGCTGGTTTGCCAGGTCTCGCTGACAGCACGAATAATGGCGGTGCCCAGACGCCGTTGGCGCGGAGGACGTTTTCCAAGTGGGAGAAGCAGGATTTGGAGGCCAAGGCGATGATGAAGATGCGTGAGGCTACTCAGGCGAAAGTAAAGGAGAGGGAACTCAGAGAACAGTTGGAGAAGCAGAAGGCTGCTGCTGCCGCCCTCCCTGCGATCACGCTTTCCAAGCCTTCCGCTGAGCCAGCCAAGCCGCCGGCCATCTCACTCACTGCGCCGACTCCCACTCCGAGTGCGGGGCCGCCAGCTACACAACCTTCCGGGTTCAGTTTTGCGCCGTCTGCCGCTCCTGCCAAACCATCCGAGCCACCGGCCGTAGCAAACAAGCCGGCCCCTCCGAATTTCTTCGCACCGCCTGCTTCCACTACGCCTGCCACTTCCGCACCTGTCGTTGCTGCTGGCTCGGGCGCCATCCCCAATCCGTTTGCCAAGCCAGCCGCAGCGGCGCCTCCTACTCTTGCCCCTCCCGCTTCAACTCCAGCCTCTGGCACGACTACGCCCAACCCGACGTTTTCGTTTGCCCCAACGCAGGCCAAGGTTTCCAATCCTGCTCCGGCACCTGCACATGCACCACCTACCTTTTCATTTGCGCAGCCAGCCCAAAAGGAGAACCCACCACCGGAGAAGAGTGGAAATGCTGCTCCAGCAGGCGGGTCTCTTCTTTCTCGCATGGGCGCGCCTGCCAAGCCCGCCGAATCCTCGTCTTCTGCGGCACCTCCACCCTTGTTTTCGTTCAAGCCAACGGGTGCGGCACAACCGCCCAAGCCTGTTTCTTCCAACCCAACTGGAGACCCCGCAGCCAAATCGGCATTTGGGATGCCACCGCCTGCCCCCAAACCGGCAGAGACGGCATCGGAGAAGCCGCCCACGTTTTCGTTCAAGCCCACGACTGCTGATCCTCAAGCGTCGAAACCCCCGCTCTTCTCGTTCAACAAACCTGAGCAACCGAAACAAGACTCACCGGCAGCTGTTGCTACGACGGCACCCAATTTCGGTTTCGGGTTTGGTGGTGGTGGTGCTAAGCCTGCTGCCCCTGCTGCCGCTGCTGCCACGCCTTCGTCGCTGACGGGTGCTCTTGGGCCTTCAGATCCCAAGCCTGCTGCTGCGGCTACTCCGGGGGCACCAATGTTTTCATTCAAGCCGGCCGAAAAGCCTGCCAATACAACGGCACCGGTTGCGACGACCACGTCTGCTTTTGGTGGATTTGGAACGGGAACGAGTGCATTTGGGGCAACTCCTGCTGAGGGTGAACAGAAGAAGAGCGTGTTTGCATTTGGTGGAGCTGCTGCTGGTCCCTCTCCGTTTGGGGCGACCAACACGGCATCTGCGTTTGGTGGAGGGGCTTTTGGATCGAAACCTGCTGAGGAGGCGGCCAAGGCTACTCCGCCGACGACGACGACGACTACTCCGGCGTCCACCCCTGCGTCGGGTGCTCCTGCGTTCAGCTTTGGCTTTGGAGGGAACAACACTCAGACCGCCTCGACGACTCCTGTTGGTACTCCTGATGCTTCAAATAATCCCTTTGCCTCCAAACCGTCCGCGTTCGGGGGGCCTTCCTTGTTTGGGAAGCCTGCTGCAGAGGCCACGACCACACCGCAGGGATCTCCGTTCGGTGGTTCCGCTTTCAAGCCCTCGGCATTTGGTGCGGCAGCGTCGCCGTCGCCTTTTGGAGCTGCGAAACCTGATGCTGCAGCAACCGCATCACCGTTTGGTGCACTTCCTGCTACTTCGACTTCGATATTTGGAAACGCTGCGGCGCAAGGCCCCAGTGCGTTTGGTTTTGGTCAAAAATGAGTACGCTAGTAGAACATTTTAGTTATTTCCTGCCATCTGTACGATTTTGTAGTAGCTGCAAACATTTCCTTGCTTGTTTCGATCGCCCCTAACAGCCGAAATCAACACGTCTTGTATCTCCCCACATGCTCGCTGCACATTCTATGACCCCGCGGCCTCGCCCGCCAGCACAAGTTCGACGCTCTAATACCTCACGTTCTTTACCAGCCGTCGCCGCGTCGCCGCCTCCTCCATATGCTTACGAGTCCGAGCACGACGCGGACCATAAATCACCATTCCCGACATACCTTGGCTCGCCGTTACCTGCGACGTTGCAGAGGTTACATAGCCAACCTGGATCTCCTGCAGACGACCGCGATTGGCTGAACGAAAAGTCGCGCGAGGAGCTTGCTGAGTTGTTACTCAAGGCGGGCGATCTCATCAAGGAGCGGGAGACAGGTCAGTTTACATAGCTACATACAATAGAATTGCATTGAGATTGACCAATGCATTAGAACTCGACGTTACTTCTGCTGTGTGCAAGAGTCTGCATGAAAGTAATGTTACGCTCAAGACCAAGCACGATGCTCTGGTCTCTCGTATTCCCCCGACGCCGCTTCCCTCCCCGCCGATTTCCAATGCCTCGTTGGACGACTCTCCTGGTTCCAATAATAATAATAAAGCGAGTCCCGACTCGAGCTTTGACTCGGATACAGATACGTCTCCGCGGGTGTACCTCAAACGCCATTCTCGCAGAATATCCGTCTCGCCTGCGGATATATCCCTCCTTTCCGACCAAAACGCGGAACTGCTGCTGAAACTCGAGACTCTCGAGGCGGAGGCGCAGAGTGCGGACCGTAATGGGCGAAGGGCGTTTGAAGCAGCTTGAGAAGGAGATTCTGCTGCTCCGGGAAGAGTTGGAGAAGACGCAGGCGCAGAGTGAGCAGTTGCAGCAGAAGACGGCGGCGCAGGTGGAACCCGAGAAGATTGTCGAGGAGATGTGGAGGAAGAAGAAGGAGCGCGAGGCCAAGTTTAGGGCGATGCGGAATCAAAACTCTTCTTCTGTCAAGGACGATATTCTCGACTTTGCGCCTCCGGGGTGGTTTTCCAAAGCCTCGTTGACGCCCTCGTCCAGCACCGAGGAGTTTACAGCGTCGCCGTCGTATCAGCAGTTTTCGGCCGAGATTGCTGCAGACGCGTCGTATGGACAGGAGCCCGCGTTTGAGCATCCAAGTCAACATGCGCTTGTTTCTCAGCTGCTGTCGAAAATCCAGGAACTCGAAGAGACCAATGCGCGGATTATTCAGCAGCAGTCAGAGACGACGGACAAGCTGCATGCCGTTCAACGCGAGACGGAGAGCATCAGCAAGGTGTATGAATATTTCAGTGCGGAGAATGGGATGGAGTGGGAGGTTGTCGGGGAAGATGGATTCAAGTCGCCGATGGAGGGAACCATTCGCTTCAAGAGTTTCCGGCGGACACTTGAATCTCAGGGTGACGACGCCTTTTCCAGTCTGGCCTTGCCTCGCAGCAAAGGGCGAAGATCTGTTCTGGATATCTTTAGTCCCTCAGAAAACGAGGCTGGACCGTCGACCCTTACGATTCCTTCGTCTCGCAACAACAGCACGCTGTCGTTTACGACCGAGTGTCTCCCCTTCGATTCGACACATCTCATTCGCCTTTCACTGGGCCGACTCTGCAGTCTGAGCTCGGGGACGATTTCAACAACGATATGGACAATCCGTTCTCTAGGCGGGGTAGTCTATATGATCTTTCATTTTCTCTTTCGCCTTCTCCACTTCCTGGCGGGCGGCCCCTTCCGGAGAACGAGTCGAGCACGCCCAACGCCCTACAGCTGATGGTGGAACCTCCCACTCCTTTGCAGGCGACGACACGGATTCGGGTTCGTTACGGAGTAAATCCTCTGCTCGGTTCCAGCGTATGTCGCAAACGCTCTCGCGGCGGACGAGTCGTTGGATGATTGAGCGTTTCCCGAATTTGGAAGTTCCGGACCATGATGAGCACGTTCTGGACGAGTCGACTCCGAAACGGCACTCGATTTCTCTGCCGGAAAGGTTGTCGAGTGCCGCTGGATGTGGTCATGGAGAATTTCACGGGAGCTGTGCGTGGGGAGTCTCAGTCGTCGTCTGAGGAGGTGTCTCCTGCGCCGCCGAGTCCCGGTTTCGAGTACTGCGGAGGAGGAGATAATGGACAAGAGTGTTGTTGTGGATGAACCTGGGTCGAAGAGGGTCATGTGGTCGGGGTGGATACTCGAGGTGTGGCTTTGGCTGCAGTTTGCGGTCATTATCGTTGTGTTTCTGTTTGCGATGGCGAAGCAGGGGCCGAGGAGGGTTATTGGGGAGGCGGAGAAGAGGGCGTTGGTTTCGAGGCGGTGACATTTTGTCTATCTACGCACATAGTACACATATCTACTTGTATTTTATACTCTATATAACTACTGCATCTACAAGGACTTGCTCGGTGCTCCCAGCCACTTGGGAGAAGGCTGAACACTGCACTGATGCCAAAATTTGGTCTTTGCTCGGAACCATGTCTTCCCGTTTCGAGCCTTCCACGATCAAGAACAAGATAAAGCGCGAAGAGGTTGCCAGGAAGAACAAGAAAGCCAAAGGACAGCAGAAGCTACAAAAACGACTGGCCCAGGCTAAAACAGAGGCCAATGACCCTGCTGCTAAAAAGTGCGGGACGAGCCTGTCTTTTCAAGAGAGATCTCTGCTCACATGCATATAGAAACGGCTAGCGGAGAATGTGCCTAGGACGTTGGATAATATGAGGGAATTCGACCCTTCGTTCCTCACCGCCGACCCGTCTTCTTCGACTACCGCGGTGCAAGAGGAGACTGCGCAGGATATTGCCTCGGATCCATTTGCCGAGTATTTCACGTCCATGGTGGAGACGCGAGTGTTCCGCCAAAGATTTTGATACGACTGGGCCGAAGGCGGGCAAGGCGACGTTGATTTTTGTGATGAACTGGTTGGGGTGTTTCCTGGTGCGGAATTTGTGAGGAGGAAAAGGGAAAGGGGTTTGAGATGGGGAGGATTGCGGGGTGGGCGGCGGGGAGGGCTTATAAGCAGATGATTGGGTTAATGAGGACCATAAGAAACCTAGTGAGTTTCGCTGCTTTTTTTCTCTTGTTTGACGAATCTGACGCTTGTAGATGCTATAACTCTATATACACCTCCCAAAGTGGACCGACGGCTTATTTCAAGCTGACGTCGGTACAATTGACAACGGAGATCTACGGTCATGCTCGTGCAACGCCACACGACCCCGAGCTCGTCCTCAACAACTTTGTAACACGCTTGGGCCACGCCGTTGGACGTATGTTCCAGACGTGCTTCCCCCCACTGCCCGAATTCCAGGGCCGGCAAGTCGTCACCCTCCACAACCAGCGAGACTTTTTGTTCTTCAGACGACATCGGTGCGTCCTCATCTTTTCTATGCTGCTTCCAGTCTGAATTGGGTCTGTAGATACGCGTTTAGGTCCCCGGAAAAAGTGGCGTTGCAGGAGATTGGGCCGCGGTTCACGCTCAAGCTGCGATCGCTGAGGAAGGATATACCTGCTGTCCAGCGGTTTGGGGAGGAGGCCAAGCCCTTGACGATTGAGGTGGACGACAAGGAGGATGCAGAGGAAGGAACCCTCGAGGAACCTTCCGGGGATGCTGAGGCTGCACCTAAAACCGCAACGGAAGACACTGCAGAGCCTGTTGTGCCTCCCTCGACGGACGAATTCCTATGGGTGTGGAAGGTGCGTATCATTTTCAATCGTCTTCTCAAAACTCAATGGTCCTTCTGCAGCCCGAGTTGGAGACTACGAGAAAGACGTTCTTTTTGTAGTGTAGCACTGTACCGCGATAAAATCTTATCAGCCTGCCTTTCCTTTTCTGAACGATCGTGTCGGCTCCGTTCTAAAACTGCACATACACTTCCTCTCTACTCTCATGGCTCCCAAAGCAAAGACACCCTCGACCAAGAACACTATAACAGCGACTTCCCAGCAATCCCGTTTCCACGCCGAAACGTTGGATACCAGTCTCGAAATCGACCTTAAAGCGGTCACCATCTCTATTGGCGAACGAGAGCTCATATCCTCTAGCCACCTCCGATTAAAAGAGGGTATTCGATATGGCTTGGTTGGGAGGTCTGTTTTCCACCCGCGACTCTGAGGGCCAACACACTCAAATATGCTGCTGCAGGAATGGATCGGGAAAGTCGACTCTACTGA